>PPOL03000082.1:0-43253 GCA_003708905.3 Monosporozyma siamensis
GACACATTGGTAATAAGCCGTTGACATTAATTATATAATCAGGAAAGAACTAGTTGTTCTATTGTATAATTAATCCCGTTAAGAACTAGTTGTTCTAAATTTTATCGTGTTAAGTTAAACAAGAACCAGTCGTTCTATCTTCGTCGTTTAACTTATAATCTCAAGTCTATTTAGTTGGTTGGTTATTCATTGACACGTACTGTCATTAATAACTATTTACACTTAGTTTAGTACACAGGTCTGTACTTACCCGTTAGTTATTGATCTATTTCTATTTTACTTAAGTTTACTTATAAGCCAGTTCAACCTACAACATTTTATTGTATTATTTAGTTCGGTTTCTAGAAAATATAGAATGTGGATATTATCTGTAATTTCTGATCACAGGATAAACGCGTGGGTTTATTAGTGACTATACAATGGTACCTATTAACGACAGTTGTATATGATTAATTATTACACTTGTAGGATGGCTATATAGTATAATAATCTATTATAATTGTTAAAACAATGAATAATATAATTTCGTAAAAGTAATCTGTGTTCTCTTATGTATGAGATAAATAAAGTATACATATAAAACAATGCTATTTAATAACTAAGGTAATGATTAATGTCAATTTTCATGTATCTTTTCCATATTTTAAATATCGGACTTTTGTCATCAAATACGAAATCTGAAAGTATTATTGAAATAATACATGGACGGTTTACGTATTTAGCTTACATTAGGCATATTTAATCATGCGTTAGTCCTTTAAGCATGTCATTTAAATATTTTAATTTATATTTTAGTTAAATAACTCCATTAAACTTCTTGAAAAATGATAAATTTATAAGTAATTTTTTACTTTTAAGGCTCACTGAGTTTTAAAATAGTAAAAACTGGTTTATACAACTGTTTGGGTCCAACATAAAGAATTTATAGATTTACTTTTTATATTGTGGGATTTTTTCTCTATTCAGTAATTGAAAACTCATAAGTATTTTATGTTTGGAAGATAATAAGTTTTGAAATAAGAGAAAAAAAATCTTTGTCTTTAAGGATTCTAGAGGGCAGTTATTTTCCTGACAGTTAATTTAATGCCAGTTAACTGAATAAGTTGAATACTAGATATTTAAAAATTGTAGTCCTTTAACATACTTAAATTTTATTGAAAATAAAATTTACTTTCTTTAGGGCTTTTACTTTTCAAACTTTAACAAACTCTGTAACGCTAGAATTCAAGTTCGGTTTAAGTTTGCTAGATATTGGGTCTAAATGAATCCATAGGCAATTTCATGCGCATCCAGCCTCATATTGATGACTAGTCAAGGATGTTTACCAAATAGGTATCTACATTTCCTAAATGATATGTTTCCTAGGATGTAAGGATCTTGACTCATACCTATTCTAAATGAAATGACTCCCTGTTTTACCATATATAAGGCAAACTAACTATTCTTCTACTATACTTATGACAAAGTAATATATTATGTATTACATATAATTTTATACATTATACAACTGAAGATCTATTGCAATAATATTATAACCAAATACTATTAATATTAAAGCTAAGAATGTCTGTTACTTATAGTAACATTATGGGCGCTACTTCTTGTCAAAGTTTATTCTTTTTTAGTAAGCAAAGTAGGTAAGAGTTGAAACTCTGACGTTCTCTGTGAGATCTCTTTTTGAAGAGGTTAAAATTCAAAAGAGGAAATCTGCAATTGTTTAAAAGGACGATGAGTTAATCCAGGGTATATTTCAAGCAATAAGTAAAATATCCCCTTTTATCCCATTTCTAAGGGCAAAATAAGGCCAGTTTAGTATCCCTTCTGTATTACATATGTATTCTTCTTTTCTTATTGAAAAAAAAAATGGGCTAACAAATGTCTTTCAAAGGGTTTATTAAGAATAGACAAAATACAAAAATCATCGTAGTGTAAAGTAAAATGGCTACACAATATAGTAATCAATAGTATTCTATTAATATGATACGATATATAAGTTATATATTGGGCTTCTTAAGTCAAGTGTAAGTTCGGTTCTTTTAATCGCTGACTAAAAGATATATAATAACTTATAATTACTTCCAGATCATCTCAATGGATCAGAGCTCTCTTAAATAGATTTGAACCAAGTCGCCACACATGATAATTCGTCGAAAGATTATTAATCTCCACGGTTAGTCACGTGTTACTAATTCCTGTGTTCCGCACCTTCGACATGAGATATTACCCGGGACCACGTATAATGGAATATACAGTTAGGTTCCTTACACTTTGTTAGGATTTGGTGTTGAGATGTTAAGAAGTCCTTCAGAGATGATGTTTTGTTGATTTTGGTACTGGCTGAATCTCACATTTAGCAAATTTGAAACACAAAAATTTAAAAAGATTTAAAAATTTCTTATCACATTTTGATCTTTTAAAATTATTTAACCCTAAACCATTTACTTGAAGGCCATAGAACCTTTTCGTGACTGATAGCTGTCAAAAAGGTTATTAAAAAGGTTTTTTTTTAAATTTGAGCAAAATTTGTTCCTTTTGTGAAGGGAAAAGTAGCTATTAAATAAAGCAACACCACTAATACTGTGTATAGAATACAACGCATTGTTAGACAAGATAATTAATCTCAAAAAGCACAAAAAGCATTTAAAAGTTAAAAGGATAATTACTGCCCATCTGTATGTATTGCCCTAGGATTGGAGAAAAAGTGGGGTCTTAAAAATCAAAAAAAAGCTAGAATATTCCTCTAAGTAACAATGTACCGTGTTTAAAAGTTTAACCCTGACAAATAAATTAAAAAATACCCTTCAGCTTATTTTAAACTATAATATCTATTTATTGACGCTTTATCTTGAAATGAATAAGATTTTTCAGTTTCCTCCTCACCGTTTTATTTTTTTTCTTAAACTGGTTGGAATAATTTAACTGGAAAAGGATTAATTTAAGTGCTCATTGAGATCAGAATGTTCTTTGGGCAATTGTTAAAAAAGGGTTTATATCTTCTTTTCACTCTGATAAATATCTCACCTCTTCAATTTTAGTTTGTTGCAAGTAAATGGTCTTAGCTTTGATTTTTTGCTGAATATTCTTATAGGTGAGTACTTCTTCAACAAGTAAAGATGTCTTCCAAATCAATCGCTTTCAAAAAGTATTCATTAAAAATGATCTTTGGTAAACATTCTTTTACAGTATAGAAGCTAGTATTTTTATCTTGATTTGTTAACATTAAAATAATTTTTTTTTAGATAAATAATACCTGAACCAATATTCTTCTTAACTAATAAAAATTTTTGTTAAGTTTTTTTTCAAGTAATAAGGTCAATTTTATGTGGAAACTTAACATTACTGAATATTTTGCAAATATCTTAACTTGATTTTGGTGTTAATTTGGTACTTTTTTTTAAATGAGAAACAAAAGAAAGATGTTGGTTCTTCGACTTTTAGCTGTATAAATATACCATATGGAAAAATTTACTAATCAAGGTAAAAAATAAACATTCTTCAAGCAAAAAAAAACAACAAATTGTGGCCTTAAATTCAGACTTTGATGCTGTGTCGATCCAAAAAAATAAAGGCTAACATCCAATTCAAAATTTTGAAAAGGAAAGGATTTCTAGAAGGAGTTTCACCTAAATTTTTTTTCTACTCCTTTTTAATTCCGTAAGTAAAAGTAATAGCAAAAAAATACTAATAAAAGAAGTAAGGGGCAAAAAAATACTTTGTTTAACCTAAAAAAAGAACAAACAAATACCACATTTACCCAAAAACAACAGTTGGGGTTTTATTTGAATGTTTTTAGTTTTTGTAGATTTATTCCAAGTTAAACCCTAATTTAGCCAGAAACTGTTAGAATATGAACATATTGATTAAAGATAATATTATTGATAAAGGATATTTTCCATATTAGGAAATATAGATTTTATCAAAGATTTGAAAAACTGAAAAAGTAAAATTTAAAAAATTAAAAATTAATTAAAAAACAAATGAAATTACATGTTACATAATTTATAAGTTAGTATATACTTCATATTTAGAGCTAAAAGAAACAGTTCCGTTTTCATATTTCACATAGGGATATGTCTGCTCAAAAAGACCTCAACTACCAGAAGAAACTTTGTTGTAAACCACTAATTTAAATGTTTAAAGGTTAAAATTAAAAAAATTATATGACTAAAAATACCCAATAAGGAAATACTCAAAAACTTGTAAAATGAAAGGTAAAATGGTTTATATAGCGCTTAACTGATCACGAGTAAAACACAAAACATGATATAAATATTAATTTAATGATAATCTAATACTAATCTAATCATATAGCTGTAACTAGCTATATCTCTAACTAATTATCTATCTAAATCTAGCTCTAACTAGTTCTTGTTCTAGTTCCCCTTCTATAAAGGAAATAACTAAAGTAACTAAAGTAACTAAAGTAACTAAAGTAACTAAAGTAACTAAAGTAACTAAAGTAACTAAAGTAACTAAACTTACTAAAATACTAAAGTAAAAGAATATTAGAAGTTCATCAATTTCGAAGATTTTCTTTCTTTATATATAATTCAAAAATTAACTTTCAACAAAATGTAACTCGCCGTACACGGCTTCTCATACAATAGACAAAACATAATGTTATTTCTTGAGCTCTCATACCAATGAGGACACAATACAACTCTCAAGGACTCTCATTAACAATGAGGACACGCACTAACTTATCTCTTGAGCTCTCATAACAATGAGGACACAACAATAACAACTCTCATATTAATGAGGACACACAAATCTCAAAATCACACTTAACAATTAACAGTACTCAATTAGAACCTTATCGATAATAATAATAGATGACCTCAACACAGCGTATAATGCAAAGCTGGTCCAAACAATACAGCTGGTGAAAATATCTTTCATTCTCTTTTCTTTTTTTTTCTTGAAATTCATCTAATTGTAGTCATCTCTAAATCTGATTCTAGTTCCTTCATTTCTTAACCTTTCTTGAACTTAAAAACACTTATGGATAGATCGAAACCAGATCTTTAAGGAAAGGTCATACTAAAAGTTATAACTCAACTGTAGCTATCAAAAGCATGATAAAATTAATCCTATAAATTGAACCGATCTCTGACAAAAAAGTAACTTAAAACGCGCAAGTGGTTTAGTGGTAAAATCCAACGTTGCCATCGTTGGGCCCCCGGTTCGATTCCGGGCTTGCGCATTTTTACAAATTTTGCTAATTATTTTACGTGACGTGGAGCGCTTAAAGCCCTGTAATAAATGTAGTTGCACCGATCTAATATACTCAGCATTCATCATTGCAGAGTCAAATGACACAGTATGAGACATATTGTTCTTTTTTTATTGTGTATCTATTTAATCTATAATTAAGTATTTAATGTACACAGCAATAGATTTAACAGCTAAATCTAGTGCCTTTATATATTATTTATTTACAGGACAGCAAGTATTGATTCATTTTTCTTTTTCTCTGTTGAAACAAGGTATACATTTGTATGAGGTTTTAATATTATGAAACAGGGTTATTTCCAGAATAGGTAATGTTGAAATATAGATGAAACAAGCTATTTGAGAGAACCTTGTGATACTGACATCCTTGCAAAAGAGTATATAAAGGCAATAGATTTAGTTGTTAAATCGTATTGCTGTGTATATTAAATAATAAAATATATAAAAAGAATACACAAAAAAGAAGATATAATATATTACTATGTCTAATCTAACCGCGTCTACTGGTTCCACTATGTTAAATGTGGACTATACTCGTTACTTGCAGCAACATTCCCAATCTTCTTTTCTTTTTCTATTATAACTACGTTTCTTTTTCTTTAATCTATTATAACCGCTTTTATTTTTCTTGAATCATAGGTAGATGGCTAGAACCATCCACACCCTCCATGGATTACTTGTTTGGGTCTGTGAATACAACATGTGTGGGTCCTTTTATCGCATTGCCTGTTTTCATTATTTACTTTATGGATAGGAAAATATCTGTTGTTAGCCTGTATTTAAATTTTTGAAAAAAAGTGTCACAAAATAAAATATGACAAAAAACAAATTGTATTTTATTCCACTCCGTCATCTACTTGTTTCTTGATTTGATATTCCTTTCAAAAAGGTGTGGTTCATTCACAATTAGTTAGGTAGTGTTATAAAGCTGATTAAATTTCCCAAAAAAAATGTTAGCTATCTACTTAAATAACAAAAGTGACTTCTGAAACTAGTAATTCTAACAAGAATGCAACTTTAACTTTTAAAAAGTTCAAATTGGTCTTCACTCCATTGAATAATGATACAACTGATGAAAGCCCATTAATTTATAATGGAGGCACTTCAACTACTGAAGAAGCTGTGGAAATGGAAATTCAAGAAGAAAAGGTTCAAGATGATAAGATGAAGACAACTTTTGCTGAAGATTTTAAAAAATTCTTTAAGATTAATAAAGACGTACCAGTTAAAGAAGAACCAAAACCTGTCAAATTTGACACCACTGAACCAATTTCAAAAAATAAAATTCTATCCTTCTTTCAAATTAATAAAGATAATGAAGTCACAAAAGATGTCACTGAACAAGAAAATATTTCACAAGATAATGGAAGAGTCCCAAGTTCAGTTTATGCTGTTAGAGGTTGTTTCAAAGTGGATGATACAATAAGTAAAGACAAAGGAAAGGAAAATGATGATCCTTATGCAATTAATTCAAATATGAATTCTTTTATTAATAAAACTCCACGGGAGAAAGTATTCGTAAAGAAACAAGAACCTTCAGAAGAAAATACAAATACCAAAACAATTGACAGTGTTAGGAATTTCTTTAAAATTAAAAAAGATAAGAAACAGAAACCAATTGAAGTTAATGACACGGGGACTATTAAATCTGAAAAATCAACATTTAATACATTAAAGGCTTTATTGGAAATTAAAAAGAGAGACGAAAGACAATTAGAAGAAGAAGCTAACAAGAAACCTTTGAAAAAATTACAAAACTTCTTTAAAAGAAATAAGAAAGGAAAATCTGTCAAAGAAGAAACAAAGAAGACTTCCGAGAATAAATTTCAATCCGTCTTTAAGAAAATGAAAATCGTTAAGGAAGAATCTAAACCAACAAAACTGAATAAATTTCAATCAATATTTCAGTCAAAGAAGTCACAAGAGACAATTTCCAAAGAAGAAATTAAACCAAAAGCCATGACTAAATTTCAAGCATTATTTAAATCCAAAAAGTCACAAAAGTCTAATTCCAAAGAAGAATCTAATACAAATTCAGAAACTCACAATAAAGTGAGTAAACAAAAACAGCACAAATCTAATAAATTTCAAACATTCTTTAAGAGAAAGAATAAACAACAAGATAAATGGAAAAAATCATCAAAGATTGATCACGAGGAAGAATCATCAGAGACCGATCCTCAACAAGAACTTGAAACACAAGATGAGGAACCTCAACCTATTGACAATAAAAATAAGGAAAAAGGCAAAAAAGAAAGAGCAATACATAAACTTGAATCATTCTTTAAAATATTGAATAAATTTAAATCATTTTTTAAGATAAACAATAAATCACAAAATGATGATACAGAGAGCGTATATGAATCTTCAGAATCTGAATATAACGCCTCCTTATATGATGAGTATACTATGCCCACTTTCCAAACAGTTAAACCACCAAAGAAAACTTTTGGTGAGATATTCCACTCAATATTTAAGAAGAAACCTAAAGGTCCATGTAGAATTATGGAAGGTTTAGAAGACGCAATCATAACGGAAGAAGACATACTTGCAGTAATATTTGAACTCGAACCAGGTAATACACCAGGTAGAACAAAGCTTACACACTATATGCAAGGTTGTGAAGAATGTGGAGAGATTGACATAATGAAGGATATATATCGTGCCATTCCTTGAAAGAATATGGCACATTTTGATCAATTGAAATTAAAGCACAATTAAAAAGGGAATCATATCATAATAGAAGCACAAAATACAAAGCTAAATTAGCTAAAACAAAGATCTAGAAAATGAAAACACATTAAAATATAACATGCCAATATTGATGTTATCACCATAAGGAAAATACAATTCACAGATTTTATCTAACCACATATTATTTAATCTGTTAAAAAAACACATAATTCCACATATAGACATCAGCTCCAATCAGTAAAGTGCAAATATAATAGAGGTGGGTCATAACAACAACTTAAAATATTTTTGGGACTTTCAAAAATTTTAATGAGCTCCTTATACCCAATGAACAATTCATAAGCTATTATACTTTAACCTTTAATTCAGAAGTTCTTAACAAGTAAATGTTTATTAATAAAAAAGAAACTTGGGGAATATTGAAAGTATACTAGTTTAATTGCACGAGAAGTTGACAGGTAAATTAGGCAATTTTTTTGGTAATAAATTCTTATAGGAATTTTTCTTTATTAGTCTTCTAATAACTTAGCAACACTTAACTACTCCACTGCCTTTAATTTCCCCGTCAGATATTTTTCTATTTAAAAACATTTCACACCTAACTCTTTCTGCTAGTCAAATTTAGAGTGATAGATTCTTTTAGCCGTGATATTAAGGTTGCAATATATCCAATTCCTCTACTATGTCCATTCGAGGTGCTTTTCACGACCCTTCTTCTGTCCCCTTTCAACTGGTCCCCAATGTCATCATCACCAATGTTTGTGTGGCCAAACCTTTTAATGGTTCCACCAAGAGCATATCTGAACATCGCATTGTTGGTAACCATATTCTCTCTGCTCATCCATCCCTAATCTCTTCTCTGGTCCTGGATGCTCCCAACTCATTAACTTGACTCACTGCTATCGATGCTTTAGTTGGATCATCTCTAACCTTACTTGATTTGTACTCAAACAACATTGAAGAAGGCTTTGTTATCTCCTTATCTCCATTTCAAACCTCATCCACCTTCGAACTTCTTCCTTCTGCTTTTCAAACCGAGTTTTCTTCTTCTGCATCTGACACTTTACCTCTTCAGAGTGGTGAAACTTCTTGCAGTCATGAGATCATTTAAAAGAGCAAGGGACTCCACCTTGTTTATATCCATATAAAATAACTCCAAATTAGATGGAGAAAGGAAACTCACAATCAAGGCCCTATTGTATAACGGCTTTATTAAGGAAAATAAAAGTCCTGTATCATCCCTGGTCGTTCTGGTCAAGAAAAACGATACATATCGATTGGCAATCAACTACCGATAGTTTAATCAGCATTTCTCCTAAGGCTATATTTTTAAACCAAACGCTTTAGGTTAGTAATTGAATTGATATGACGTACCATTGATAACGAAATAACTTTTCACAAATGAGGATACTACAAACTATCATTAAATATTAAGGTTATTTATTATTTGGACACCTATTAGCATAATGACCCATTTGGTCACAAAGAGAACAACGTGGAGGTTTCTTATTCTTTGAAGCCAAATATGGTTTTGTTATTTTACCTTCTGATGAACTAGATTTCTTCCCCTTAACCTCAAGATAAAATGGTTCCAAATTAGAAGCAAATGTCAGTAATTCAGTCCATTTTGTCTTAGACGAAAGTTTTTGATTTACAATCAGTCCTCTTATAGAAAGTGGTATCCTACTGAAAAAGGATATAGTAAGGAAGTCTGTTGATATTCCCTCTGGCACAGTATCTACCAATTTTTGAAACTCTTCACCAATTTCTTTTATTGGCTTATTTGCAAATAAAGATTCTTCTGGGAATAACCTCAATGCAAATTCCCAGAACTCATTTTTTGAAGCAAACTCTGTCTCGATACCAGTAATCACATCAATTTCAGAATTAAATGATTCTTTGTTTGCTTCAAACCATACATGTGCATCACCTTTCAGCCTAGAACCGATTAAACTGACCATAAATTTATCATCTGGGAAATATTTCTTATGATCTTCACGAAATTGAATTATAGAATTCTTCCATTTTTTAAATTGTATCTCTGGGTCATTAGTCTTCTCCCCTGAATAAATCTTGATGGTATTTTGAAATTCTTCACGTAAATCAATAGGTGTCATATTTTTAGAGATTTGATTGGAGCTTTCCAATCTTTGTATTCTTTCTAATAAATTTTTATTTTGATTAACAAGTTCCTTATTTTGTTTCACTTGCTCCAGCAATGCAATTCCCAATTTATCATGTTGTTTAAATAACAATGTCATTGTATCTCTTGGACCGGCATTTTCATCTCCTCTTGAGTTTTTTTGTCCCAATAATACTTCAATAGGTACTTCTTGAATATTATCCAACATCTCTGGATCAATTGAAGGACTATTATTCTCACTCATGTTCTATATATGCTTAAACAAACGAGAGCTTATGTAACAACATACATTAGTTTTAAAGAATGCTCACCGTTTAGCTCCCAATGATAGTGTAAGACTGTTCTTCTGGTATTCTGTTCTGGTAAACAGTAAAGTTTCATATAAAATCCAGTTTTCATTTTTGAACAGTTTCTAATCTCTGCAAAAATAACATAACAACGACAATATTTTTCTAGAAGACATTGGAAAAACCGATTGAAATGTGTAAGATTTATGGCTACCTCAGAACGCCGAATTATCAAACTGAGGAAAGGTAATGAGACCTTAGGTCTCCCTTAATAACTGTTTAAAAAATGGCTGTTAATAATGTTATAAAGAATTATAAATTTTTAGCTTGAAATAGGCACACTTAATGGATCAATATTCTTCTATATATATGGCTTTTATTATTTACATGTATATGTCCTTGCTTTTTTTGAGTGGAATGTTTATTCATTGTTTGCTACTTTCGCCTTTAATCTTCTTAAAAGTGTTGATAATAAAATTTTCCAATTTACCCAGAGTCTTTGTATCATTATCAGGAGATGAAGATTGTGTTGTAGTATTATTTGTTTTTTCTTTATTTGATGCGGTATTATCAGTAGAAGAGGTAGTAGACTGTTTTAGCGTAGTCTCTAAGACATCTTTCATAGTTCTCTTTGCCATGGTATCATTTGTAGCATCAGCTAAAGCTTCCCAAAGACATTTTTCAACCTTTGATGTTGGTTTCTTAATATGAATCTTATATTGAACTTTCATATTCCCACGAATCATGCTATTATTGCCATGTGGTACCCCCATATTTGGTATTGTAACCACATCTCCATCTTGTGTACCTTGTGAAACTTTTAATCTAATATTATTACCATCTACAGTGGGGACAGTAATTGTACCACCTAATGCAGCTGTAGTAATTGGAATATCCATTTGATACCAAATATCATATTTATTCTTTATTGTAAATCTAGGATCTTTATCAACTTTAATATTAATTAAAATATCACCTCTAATCATATCAACATTTGGATTAACTGATTTATCCCATGCCATTGCTGGATACGAACCCTTTCTTGGAACTCTAATAATATCACCATCTTGTAAACCAGAGGGTAAATCAACATTTATTGTCTTATCACGATGATATTGAACCCCATCGCCATGACAATGTGAACAATAATCACTTGGATCCACTGTGGTACCTTCACCATTACATTCTGTACATGTTGACATCATTTGGAATCCAGCTCTTGAATGAATTTGAGTACCTGTCCCATTACAAGAGTGACATTTATGTCTTTTAGAGTTTGTCTTTAACCCAGATCCATGACATGAATCACATGGATCTACTGCATTAAATTTCACATTAATATTATGAATACCAAATACTGCATCTTTAAATTTCAATTTATGCGTAACTTGAATAGTTTCACCTTTATATTGCCTATACATTTGTTGCTGTTGCTGTTGTTGTTGTTGGAATGGATTCCCACGAGCATTATTAAAAGCAGCACCAAATAAATCTTCAAAATTAATGCCACCAAAATCACCAAATGGGTTTGCACCAGCATTACCACCAAATCCCGTAGAAGTAGAAGAAAATCCAGAAGAACCATTTGGATTAAATGCATCCGAACCAAATTGATCATATTGTCTTCTTTTATCTTCATCAGATAAAATTTCATAAGCATTTTGTAAATCATGAAATTTTTTCTCTGCTGTCGGTTCTTTATTAATATCAGGATGAAATTTCTTGGCTAATTTATAATAAGCTTTTTTAATATCTGATTGTGATGCATTTGATGAAACACCTAATGTATCATATGGATTTTTAATTGATTGACTTAATATTCTCGATACATGTATATGTCGATATAAGTTTAAACCTAACGATCTTTGTAGAGGGGATATAGGAAGGCTACTTAACATATTTATAAATGGTGGCATGGTATAAAGCCCTCTATCAAACAGTTACCCTGTGGTCTGGAGTATATACCCTACAAATCAGTCATCAAATATACCTCATTTTCATCACCTTAATACCGCTACCAAAGATTCTTGAAAGCGGCTCTTGATAGAAACTCACAGAAAAAAACAAAATAGGTTACCCGGAAATACCTAATAATCACATGATCACCGGACAACCCCCTCAAAGCTCCCGGAGATTTGATGTCCGGAATGAAAAACTCCGGGCTCTATTGTTTTCTATTTTTAGCCGCTCTCCGCAAATCTTCCAAGAAAAAAAATGACATACAAAACTTTTAAGGGGACACTGTTTTCCCCCCTTGGGAAAGCAGGTTCTGGCCACTGCCAAAATGACGTGTTTTCGATTTGTAACACTGTGAAAAAATATGTCAATTTTACAACGGCTGCATTTTTAACAACACAAGTTGCAACAAACAACAAAAAAAACACTTTAAAAGAAAGTTCCCACCACCCTAAATTTTAAAAGGGAGGGATAGCCGTTAAAATTCAAAGTTACAACAAGTAAGCCAACCACTGCAATAATAATACATAATGAAATAAAGGTAGTCTTAAATTACCTTATAAAATTATTCTATCCCTTTCCAATTTATGAAACACCCTTTTATAAAGATACATAGTTTTTTTTTCAAACATATATAAAGACCCTTCTTATTCTTATTCTCCCTTCATAATTCTTTAATTCGAATCTCTTTTTCTCTTTCTCTTTTTTTTTTTTTGTTTGTTTGTTTTTAGATTCATTCTAAAATATACATCCAATAAGTAAATAAACAAGTACTTTAATAACTAATTACAAAAAACAAATATGTCTGACGCTGGTAGAAAAGATTTCTCTGAAAGAGCAAAAGAATCATTAAAACCTGAATCTGAAAAAGGATATCTAGAAAAGGGTAAAGAATACGCCACTGATGCTGCTGATAAAGTAGCTGGGGCGGTTCAACCTGAAGAAAATAAAGGTGTCTTGCAAGGTGCTACGGATGCTGCTGACAAGGGGAAAGATAGAGCTAAAGTAGAAACTGCGGGTGAAGAATCTTATAGTGAACAAGCTAAAGAATATTTAGACTCTGCAAAGAATAAATTAAATGATGCTGTCGAATACGTTTCAAATTCTTTACATGGCGGTAATGATGCTAAAAAATAAACAAAATTTTTTTTTTCACTATCTAATTTTGTCTAACTAATCATTTTTTTTTTCTCTCTATGTATGTCTTCATGTAAAAAATCAAAAAAAAAAATATCTTCAGTAAATAATTTACTATATAAAAAATGAATTGGTTTTTTTATTATATTATAATATTTCTTTATTATATGTTTATATATATCTGTTAAAATTAATCTATTCTAAATGTACTAACTTTATCCTCATTAAATTCACGCCTTTCAACATCTTTATTCAACAGTATTTGTTTACATTGGGCAAATATTTTCAAATAATCAGTTTCAAATCCCATAAATCCATCATCATAACGTTTACGTTTCTTACCACGTACTCCTAATGCAGGTGCAATAGGTATATTTTCATATTCATTAAATAATTTTATTATACCAATCTCTTTACGTCTGGCTTTTAATAATTCTTGAATTGAATTTAATTCATTATTAACATCCTCTTGTGTCTTATTACCCACTATCTTTCTTGTTTTATCCTCTTCAATTAAATTATTTATTTGGAAAACATGTGGATCATCTGGTGTATTTACATTTGTCTTACTCTTGACAGGTTTGATGGGACTAATAAATGGAGGTATGGTAATAACGGGAGTGGCCGTGGGTAAAAATTTGGGGTAATCAGCATCTGATGGTTTTTCAGTTTCTTCGATGTTTATTTGTTCCTTGGTATCATCTGACTTCATTATAGTCGGGTCTACTGATCCTTTCTCTGTCTGTATGACAATGACATCATTATCTTCATCTTCATCCTCCTCATGCTCTTCCTCTTTATCCTTATCCTCCCCCCTTACTTCTTCTTCGACTTCTTTACTAACATCATTCAAGATATCTGTATTCTCTATATCGTCTTGAGGAGTCATATCATCCTGAGGAGTTCCATCACTTGTATCCATTTTATATTTCATAGGAATAAATTTTCTCTTTCTACGTTTTTTCTTTGGAGTGTCTGTAGGAACAAATGGGGTATTAGCATTTTTGGCTTGTAAGAAAGCTTTACGTCTTTCCTTCATTACATATCCAAATTTAATTTCTTCTTCTAAATCAACATCATCATTATCGGGATCTTGCCCCTTCTTATCTGATGTTAATGCAATCCTATATTCACCATCGGAATTTCTTTTACCAAAAATTCTTAATGATTTTAAGATACTCTCTTGACTTAAATCAGTCTCTAATAAAACATATATTGTCCATAATAAAACATTAACACGACATGAAATTAAATATTTCGTTGTGTCCATAAAGGTATAAATTGACATATCACTCTTATAACCTAAATGTTTATAATAATCATCATCTTCATCATTATCATTACTCTTCTTGTTATTATTAATATCTTCTTCACCACTCTCACGTTGAATCAATGAATCTTCTTTATCAAATTCCTCAATATCACCATAAAAATATTCTTTCTTAAATAATAATTCTTTAATAAAAGTTGGACTATCACATAATGTGAAAATTAAATTAATAATATTAAATGCTGGTGGTCCAATACCATTTATTTTACCATGATTTTGTAATAATTTATCTAAATCAATTGATTCATTACCAATTGGTATGTTTCTTAATATTGATTTAAGTCTTGGTGTATCCTGTAACGATTTCTCCTCACTGGATGAACATTGTAAACATGGTATTGAATGGAAAATTCTTAATTGTGAACTCATTTCAGGATGAAAATTGATTGTTGTATTCAATCTACCAACATTCACTAATAACCCTAAGAAACAAGTTGCAAATGCAATATAATGATCACCTAATAACTTTTCTCTCAGTATCTTTGAAGATTTTGTTGATGTACCAAGACATAACACATATAATTGTGAAAAGGTTAATTTTTCATGTGAAAAGAATCTTCTAGCATCAAATTCTTTATCAGAAACATTCATCACTTGAACATGTCCATTGTCATCATATAAATCACGGAAGGGGACTAATATACTTGTATATTCTTTAAGAAAAATATTAGTAAAAATTTCTCTCTTATCAGATAATAGTGCTTTGAAAAATGAATATTGTAATTCTTTTCTGGTCAAAAAATCACCATCTTTCTTCTTAACATGTCTATTAAATTTTGCTGTAAATCTTCTATGTTTAGGGTTATTAATATTACTGTTAGAAAATTTATTATTATTTGAATCAGTTTGTACTTGTGTATTTATGATGCCACTTGGCTCCAAACTACTCAAGTTACTTGATTCTCTAGTATCTGAAGTAGCCAACGTATTATCACTTGTCACATCCTTCATTTTTTGTACGCCAGTAGTAACTTTACCAGATTTATTATCAGCCACATTTTCTTCTACCTCTGTTCCTGCTCGAGAAGGCACCGTCTCTTGGAACACATCATGGATTGGATCATATACTCTACCCCCCATTATAGCTTACAATAAAATACAATATTTCTTTCTCTTCTCTTGTCAGATATTTTATTTTTCTCGTGTTTATCTCTGCGTAAGTAACTTTATCATAGTCAACCTCACAAAAGTTATCTTTAATTTTTTTTTTTCAATCAGTTTTATTTTGGTCTTTGGTTTCCAATTCAAGTTCTTATTTTTCTTTGGAACAAAATTTCAACGTTTCAAAGATCACTTTATACATCACTGCACGATCACATGGACATTTAAAGCAACCCTATTAGGTTAAGAATTAGGAATGATATATACATCTGTAAGATATATCTATATAATATGAGTAGTGTTATTAGAAGGTGCCTGTGTCTGTTACAGCCTAATGGTGGGGATCTGTTCATATATGCTGAAATCGAGGATCTCAATGTAACTTTGAGTATTCTTTTCCACCGCAGCAACCAGGATATTATTCTTGAAACTGACAGACCATATCTGATCTGCATCTGCCAACAGTCCTGAATGAACTAATTCTCCACTTCTTAAGTTGTATACGTTGAATTGTCCCTCTGAACCACTCACTAGAATATTATCATTTACACAAAATGTAGTAATGGCACTCAAATTGTCATGATGATATGCAAATTGACGTGAATAATCATTTGAATCCCAACCTTTTAGTGAACCATCAGCTGCAGCACTTACTAAATATTTATCTGATAATTTTAATAGTCCAACAAGTGCAGAATGACCAGTTAATGTTTTCCATGAACGAATATGTCTTGTACATGTGGATCCAGCACATGTTACTATTTGATAGGCACCATTTCGACTAATATCTTCCATATCCCATACTTTAATCATTGCATCCATACTAGCGGATATACATCTGTTACGCTTATAATCATATATTGTAGAATAAATTCGATCTGTGTGACCAGCAAAAATATGAAGACATTTCATTTTCACAATATCCCATACCATTAATGTATTATCATATGAACCACTAATAACAATATTACCGTGACCAGATACAGTTCGTACAGATGCTAAATGACCCTTTAATACACCAACGAAAAATGGATTATTATCTGGTGAATCAAATACCATTGGCCATTTACCTTCTTCTTCCTCTTCCTTCATATGATCACGATTATATAATGATTGATCTAGTTTCCAAACATGTAATGTATTATCTCTTGAACCAGTAACAATATATTTAATACCTTTATGTTCCACAATATCAAGACATCTCACAGTTGAAGTGTGTCCCTTAAACACATGAGTACAACATCCACGTTCAATATCCCATATACGAACACTACGATCAGTAGATCCACTAACAATAATTCCATCACGATCATATTTTAATGCCCAAACACCACCATCATGACCACTTAGTTCCTTAACAAATTTCTTGTTTTTGGCATCATAAACACGTATCATCTTATCATCTGCACCAGTTATAATGTACCCATCTTCAAATTGTAAACATGTTACTACACTTGTCATATGACCTCTTAATGTTACTTTTTGAGGTAAAAAATCTGGATTATACCAATTTTTTAAGATATGGCACCTATTTAGGAAATCAAATTTATAAATTTCTTCAATATTATCAATTAATGGATATTCTTTTCTTAATTCTATTTGATATTTTTTAAAATTATCTCTACTAATAAATCTTTCAGATAATAATAAATGTCTCCAAAGAAATGGGGTATTATGAATAATTTTATTCCATTTGGTACAAACTAATAAAGCATGTGCAATGTCTACAAATGTTAATTTAGTTAAAATCTTGATAGCAATCTCAATAGGTAAAGATGCTAAAAAATCACGTTTTAAATTATCTCTTATAAGAACATTTAAATCTGTTAATTGACTTCTGTTTAAATTACAAATTATATTATATGCCATCTTTTGTAATTCAACAGGACTTAAATGTTGTAAGAAATGATTATTAAAAATCATACCATTATCGCCACTGATCCGATTTTCATTTCCCTGAAAAATCTTATCTGTTAGATCTGTATTTTGTCTCACATCACCAATTTCAGTTAAATCCTTTTCATCTGGTGTACTTATCCCAGAAGATGCAATAGGGGAAAGTGGTAATGCATCATCTAATACCGCTGTGGGGTTACCATTCTCTTGTGCGTATTCAGTGTTTAACGCAGAATCACTATTCGGTGTACCATTAATACTATTAGATAATTTAATCTTTTTAATAACATTAATACCTGGTTCATCTGTATCGGCTTCATTATCTCTTAATCTTTTCTCATTTAAATTTAGTTTAGGTGTTTGAGAAGGAGAAACTTTTGATATCAACCCCTTTGGAGTAGTATTACTTATAGCCTCATCATCATCGTCCAAAGTAATATTAATATCCTTAGCAGTTAAATTATTCTTCTTAGCATTGCAAATAAGTTTAGAATTTGTAGAATGTTGTCCCTCTTGAGAAAATGTTGCCACACCCGTATTAAATAGGGAGTATCTATAAGGGACTGGTATATCACGTAAAGGGTATGTTGACGGACTGGATTGCATTAGAAATGTACTTCTATATTCAAAGGAAACTTTTTATTAAAAAAAAAGGTAAAGAAATGCACTGAGAGAAAAAGTAATATTCTCGAGTTATGATGTTAACTTATGCTACTATAAATCTAACTGACGGAAAGAAATGATATACTTTTCAACAATAGTAAAGTCCAGCTTATAGAAGGGTGGGAAAAATATTAATAGTAAAGACAGACTAAAGTTTGTAACAAAAAAGAAAAAGACCGTGTTTCCCCTTCTTACACAGATATGTAGTCAGCTATTTAGTGGTATGAGAATAACTCTGTAAAGCTTCATTAAAACCAACCCAAAGTTCCACTGTAACTAATGTAATCATCACAAGCAGCAAAATTTCTTCAAACTCTCAAATTTTCTAAAACCGTAAAAAACTGCAATCCTCGGCTTATTTATTCAGTGTACTAAAAGGGAAACACCCGCTTACAATAGAAAGGCTGGCAGTCGATAGTAATCATTCTACAATGGATTCACATGATAATAACTTCCACTATTTTGATGGTTTTCGTAAGTGTTTAAATGAATTTTCTATCCGTTATTTTTTTTTTTGCTTGATTATGCCAAAAAGAGATGTTTCCTTGTATTCATAGGAGATTATTCAATTACAAAGGTCTAATCTCTCATAACAAAAATATACAAACGTGCTTTCAGAAAGTGGCCCAGAAGTTTGGAAAAGTTTTTTAGCAAGTCGCAAAGAAATCTCTTGTAAGTTAATTTGTTAACTTAAGAGGTTTACACCAAAAAAATAAATAAATAAAGGTAATCTAAAGCGGTCAGATATTTGTCATAAAAAAAAAACATATTAACAAGTTGGTAAGTAAGTGCAACATAAATGATTATAAAGTTGAGATATTCTTTGTTTGAACTATAGTAAATATCTACATTTTTACTTGAGAAAAGAAATAAGGTGATTTAGTTAGCTTATCTATATAAAGGTTTGGAGGACTTCCATACATAATAAAAATGAATCAAATACCAAAATAAATGAATTTAATAGAAAATTGGGTATAGATTTTTCATAAAACTTTAGGTTAGACATTAAGCCTCATAAAAGTAATCTCTAATTTTGATAAACCAAAATACCAATATTCATACATCTTTAAGACCTTTTATTGAGGAAAGGAGGAAGCAAGTTTGTTACTAAAAAAAATTTACATTTTTGAAGTGAAGTAAAATATGCTATTGAAGCTTTTATATAATGTTGCTAACTATCTATTTCCTAAAGTAAACCATCGACTATAGTATGTAAATAATAGTTATTTAATGTGTTTTTATGATAAGGATAGGTACCCCATATCTATGGATGCATGATACTACCAAAATATCCCAAATAGGTCTTTATGCTTGATTGTTAATATATACATGGCTCGATAGGTCTAAATATTGAATAATAATTCATTCAGGATAATTTTAACAAACAAGTAACTATTGAATCATTCTATAGGTTATTAACTTGTTCCAGCCAGGATTGTAACACTACCCCACCCACCACGCTTTTCTTACTTATACTCTGCCACCAACTGCTGAATGGGTCACTTTTCTCTTCGGACTTTTTCAACTAGCAAAAAAATCAGAAAATGACACGAAATGAAAAAGAACAGGAAGTAACAAAAAGAGAGGAATATTATCCAGTGTCACTACCTTTACTTCACTTTCAAGACACACAAACTAACCCAGTGGTTCACATAGGCAATGAACAAATAAATACCCTTCCAACTAATGGCAAGACAGTGTACTGAAAACTAATTTACATGGAGAAAGAAATACCTTTATTTATTACCCATGTTACTTTGAAAGGTGGTTTCATGACCCTGTTTCCAGACTCCTAAAATAAATCTTGTAAAAGTTTAAGAAAAAGAGACAATTTGTGCATTTAAGTAGAATAAATGTGTCAGTTACTTTTTAGTCAGGTAAAAGTATTGAATAGAAAGTAGATGGGGGTATTTAAGGAAATGAGAATGGGTTAGTGCTTAGAAATATTACTACCGGTTTTAAAATACTTATTTTTTTTATCTTTTTAAGGGGTGTTAAACTTTAAAGTATAATATCCGAAGGAGTTACATATCAACATAGCAGTATCGTTTACCATATTTGGAGAAGGCATGAGAAGAAAACTATCATTGGCTAGCTTTAGAAAGTTTTATAAAGTTACAAGTAAAAAAAAAGGCCAAAAAGGCAAAAGAGAATGTTAGGCAAGTTATTATTAAGACAGTAGAAAAAGGTGGAGGTTTGGTTATCAGCATTTAACAAAAATATTGATCAAATTTACTGGGAATAAAATTGGTAATTTGCACCCATCCTCATGTATTACTCTACTAGTTGTGGTTTGTGTTTTCATTATTAGATACACAACTTAACAAGTCATATATTAAAGATAGCTAACGACAACTTTGAGTGTTTCTAGTTGTTTTTTTTACATAACTTGTTTTTAATTGTAAATTCAAACTTTATATTAGTCTTATTAATTTAAAAAACAATTTAAAACTTTTTTGGAATTAATTGTGTCCTTATTAAAGACTCTCTAACGTCAAAATAATCCAAAAACTATTAAGCATATGCTCAAATATGTAGTATATGATAAACTCAAAAAAATTACGATTTCAATAAATTTAAGCTTCTATGGCCAAGTTGGTAAGGCGCCACACTAGTAATGTGGAGATCATCGGTTCGACTCCGATTGGAAGCAATTTTTATCTTTTTTGTTAGATAAAAGTGAACGGATGTACTTCCGGTTTTGTGGTGATTATTTTTGTCACTAGAGGATATAACGTACTGTAAAGAGGGTTAAATGTAAGATAGGATATATTAACAAGTAATATATCTGTGTATTGATTAATATAATATATATGACCTAGATACTCGTATGAATATCTAAACTAAATAAAGCTTGATGTTGGTTGTCCCTTTTTATCTTCGGAGTGTATCACTAATACATAATCCTGCAAGACTCCTCGAGCATCTTATATATTACTCCGTGCTACAGCCCCTTGGTAAAAAGCAAATCCATCGTATCGAATTACAGTAATCCCCTGTACTTCTCTACGACAATCCCTCTAACCAGATCCTACTGGATTTGGGGATATTACACGTTTCCTAAGATGTGAGCTCGAGTATCGAGGGAGACCCCACCATAACTATTTATATATAAGCGGTATATAATTTAGAAATAGCTTATATAGCCCATCTATAGAATAACAACAATCCTTCATCATATCATAACCCCACGTAACAGCATCTATTACAAAAAGTCTGAGCAGAAGTTGTATTGGAGGCTTCGGGGTAAAATCTGATATAACACATCATAAGTAAACAAGATTTTTAACTAAAAATCAGTTATATCCACTGCCAATGTGTGCTTTGAGTTTACTTATTATCTTTTCTACACAGCAGTAGGCTTTAACAACAAACCTATTTCCTTTATAAATTACGAGGTTACACGCCTAGAAGTACAGATATGAGCAGTTTCCTTTCTTTCTTCTGATTTAGTTCCATTTGAACATATGGTTTTCGATTAATCATCTGTAGATGGCTAGATCATTTTTAACATAGATTACTTAAACATATGTAGATATGCAGAACCACCGCCAAGAAGTAATCCTATAAAAACCACTTTCACTCACCAGGAAAATATGTTAGCTTACCTTTCAGATCATGTATTAAATAAACAAAACTGTCTTACTAGATGTATGTAAACTTAATGTGAAGATGGATAATAAAGTTGTATTACTAGAATATGTTAATTCTAGCCAGTAATAATAATAGATAACGTAAAAGTATGTCCTCAGTTGTTGTTGTTTGCTCTTACTTGTAGCTTCAAATCTTGGTCGGTATAATAAATAATACCTCTTCATATATAAAGTAAGACATCACGTATATTTATTCCTCTCTTTAAAAGTCAACAGAATGGCCACGTTCCCTGCCATTTGTTAAAGTCAACCATACCCTCATTCAGAGTATGATAAACCACAGTTATCATACCTAGGGACCATATATTTGTCTCCAACCAAAAATTGCAAGCTTGTGTGAAATACAAATCCTCAGAATCAACAATTCGGCCGATGATCAGCTCCAGATTTTCCGCAGAACAAAAAATTGTTTCCAGCCACATTCAGATCAAATTGAAAATTGAAACAAATTCTTTGAAGATTTTTGATAATTGCCAAAGAGATTTAAAACTTGAACCCCTCACGGTTAAAAGAAGCGGCTTGTGAATAAGTCTAAATTATATTTTTAAAAGAAGTTAATATTTTGACTAGTAGAGTTGAGAAAGATCAAAAGGAATCTTGCGGAACTTGTAATGAGCAACCATGTTAAGATTTCGTAGTATCCTTCGTCGGAAAGGTACTATACTGAAAAACTTTATCTTTCTTTTCACTGTTATTAGCATTATAATTACTTTTATTTGTTATCAATCGAATATTTCTAATTATTATCCGAATCATCGGTATCATTATGATGCCACTAATATTAATATAGAAGAGGAATTAACTCATGTGAATTCTATTTATAACAAAGTTGAACATTTAACATCTGAGAACGATATAAACCAGCGTAAGACACATAAATTTAAAATGTTGTCTAAAACGGAACAATGTGCTATCCTTATCACTGAATGTTTACAACAAATGAGTTCAATTACTTCGGATGGCAATGAATTTCTCTTTCAAGTGACTGAACAATTACGGGTTTATGATTATTGCTTTATATCTGGCAAGTTAGAAATATCGACAGTTTTTAGTCAATTGGATGGTGATTATTTCTCTGTTCAAGAATATAATCGAAGGATGTTCCCGTATTTGAATTTTTTAGATAATACAAATAATCCAATGTTACCAATAATATATGAATTAACTAGAAATGGTAAACAAAAAGTATCCATGAATATGAAAATTACTGATTTCACTAAATTTAATGATAATTTTTGGTCTTCTTGGTTAAATCATTCTTCAATAAAAGGTATTGTCGTTACAATGTCCCAAGATGATATATCCATGTTCAAGAAATTACTCAGTGTGTTAAACTTTTTGAATAATACTTTACCATTACAAATTATTACCACGGGTAATGATTTTGATGAAGATACCATTATACTTCTTTGCCAGTTTGCTACTGAGTATAATCAACACGTCTACCTTGTTGATTGTTCTGCAATTTTGGATAAGGCATACATTCAGGATTACATTTCTGGGTTTCTAAATAAATGGATAGCTACCCTATTTACTAATATGAGTGAAATAATTTTAATTGATATTGATGCGGTACCATTTATCCCTCCAATAGATTTTTTCCAAATCAAACAGTATAGACAAAATGGTCTATATATGTACCGTGATAGAGAGATATTGAAAGATGGCACACCAGAAACATGTCTTCATCAGTTTATATCAGTCTTACCAAGTGCCAGAGAAATATCATTAGGTTTGACTGATTTCAAATTTCCTTTGTATAGGACACCCATCATTACTCAGGATAATATTGAAAATATGTCACCGGCGTCGTCTATGGAGGGAGAAGTGTTCCAGAATTTCTTCAAACTAGGTAACATGCATCAAGTGGATAGTGGATTAGTGGTGATCAATAGGAAGGCACAGCTTGGTAGTTTACTGATGTCTTTTGCATTACATTTATCTCATAGATTTGAAAATTGTATTCATGGTGATAAGGAATTTTTCTGGTTGGGTTCATTACTAGCTGGTAAAGATTATAATATTGATCCAGCCAATGCAGGGACCATGGGTATATTATATGATACAGAAGATAAGGGTATAGGACTTTGTGCTACCCAGATTGCACATGTTAATGCCAACAAAGAAATGATGTGGGTTAATGGTGGACTAAACATTTGTAAATTCAAAAATGCTGCATTTAAAGATTTTGAAAAGGATGAGATTTATTTCAAATCGAGATATAATGATGTAGAATCTTTACAAGCCATATATGATTCTCCAACAGTCATGGATGGAATTGTGATTCCTGAGGCAAAAGTTATACCGTGGATGCAAACAAGAGAATGTTCACAATACAGATTTTGTGCTTATGTTAAAGAGCCCTTGAACAGTACAAATGAACCATATTCCAGAGGTTTTGTTATTCGATTAGACCAAGAACAATATACTAAATATAATAAGATTTCAGCCATGTGGAGCCACTCGTAACAATTACTTACAATTCATCATGACAGTCCCCCTTGATACCCAATGTCTAACGGCCTCCTTATCCTCTACCCATATTTATATATATAAAAAAAATGAGTAAACATAAAAATATACAGATCCCCACCATGTCCTGGGTTTGTCATCAGATTTAACACAAACTTCATACCACATTAACTTACTCCCTCTACAGGGGTCTCCCTAATAAAATATTTTGCCAAGCTTTCCTTTTAAGATTAACGATTCCCCCCTAAACAATACCAGCCGAGAAAAACTTTATTAAAAAAAAAAAGTATGGAAGGCACGCTCCTCGGCTGGCAAAAAAAAAAAAAACAAAAAAAACTAAAAAAAATTATTACTATACTCGAGCAATGACTAAAATTTGCAAAGGAAAAAAAGTGAAAAAATATGTGGGTTCATATCTGCAGATCCATGGGGGTAATTTTGATTGCTTCTAGTTCTCCGTTGAGATATAGGAGTATAAAGAGTGGTTTGAATTTACTACGCTGAAAATCGGTTGTTGATACTTAAACAAACCAAAAATGAAACCTCGCATGAGCCGGTTATGGCATAAGAAATTTTTTAAAAATCATCCTTATAGAAGAATAAATATTCTTATTTTGTTCACATTTATAATATTCTGCGTGTGGATAACTATACATCCTTTTGTTCTTACGGGGACTCCAAAATTGCAAGATGAATCCTTTCAGAAGTTTGGTCATTTTGATAACTTGGGTGCGAGATTACCATTTGATATAACAAAACTGGTTCATTTGAAAGAAGATTTGGACGCTATTAGGATAGCAAATTCCTTATCTCCATTCAATGCTATTTTAGAGAAGCGAGATCAATGGTTTCAAGGAAAATTAAACAAGAAATCGTTAAGAAATGGTGAAACTAAATTGTTTAAAAATTGGGAATCTACTAAGAAGACCAAACAATGTAGTTATCTTATAGCTAATATATATGAACGAATCCCCGATTGGGATAATATGGATATGTTTTATTATTATGAAGATGATACGGTAACAGGAGTAGCATTTGAATTAGTAGTTGAAAGATTGAGAATTTATGATTATTGTTTCTTAACTGGGGATGAAGATATCTTCGAAGTTTTTAATGATGATATCTTAAAATCTCGACATATTACAATTGAGGATTATAATGCTAGGATGTTTCCATTATTTAACAGACAAAAAATAAATGATGAGTCAACGTCTTCAACGGTATTAAATGAAAATAATCAAGAGGCCAAAAAAAATAAAGTGATATTATGGCCTGATATTTACAATATTGATCCTGCAAGGGATATTCATGATCTAAAAATTCCATTACCTTACTATCTAGATGAAGACAATGTTCAAAAGTTTAATATGAATTTTTGGAAACGTTGGATGAATGCATCTGTTGGAAAGGGGATTGTTATTACTATGCAAAAAGCTGAATTACCCGTATTTAGAAAGTTAGTCACTATTTTAAAGAGACACAAAAATATATTACCGATTCAAGTAATCACTACAGGGCAAGAGATGGATGCTGCTCTGATTCAATCCTTATTAGATATTAGTAAAGACATGGGCCAGCGAATTCAGTTAGTGGATTGTACTCCACTTATTAACGATGATTTCAGGGATAACAAATTTTATTCCTTTCTTAACAAGTTTGCAGCGGTATTATTCAATACTTTTGAAGAAGCAATTCTTATTGACGTTGATGTTGTTCCATTTGTGCCACCAACAGATTTTTTTGAAATTGAAGGTTATAAAAAGACTGGGATGTATCTATACAGAGACAGAAGATTAACAAATATGTTGCCAGAAAGTTGTCAAAAATTAATGAGAAGTTTAGAACCATCCATTCAAGAAAAACAATTAATTGGCACAAACATTATGTTCGATAAAAAATGGTCTAATAAACACAAAGGTATTGATATACGACATTTAAATTCACCTGAAGAAAGAGTGTATAAGGATTATATGCATTATCAAGAGTTCCATATTATAGATAGTGGGCTTGTTATCTTTAATAAGAAAAAGCATTTGGGTAGCCTGATCATGTCCACATATTTTGGGTTTGATCGGATGGCCAGTGGTTGTTCTTGGGGTGACAAAGAATTGTTTTGGCTGGGAACCATATATGGTGGAGATGAATTTGCGGTTTCTCCAAGGGAAGGTGCAATTATTGGTGTGTTACAACAAGATGCAAATAATCCTAATGTATACTCTATTTGTTCAGCCCAATTAGCCCATATAGATGAAGAAAATAAATTGATGTGGATTAACGGTGGTTTGAAAATGTGTAAATTTAATGATGAGGCAAAGGCAGATTTTGCTACTAACCCAGAATACTTCAAAAGTAGGTATCGTTCAGCAGAAGAATTACAACGGTTTCAAGATGAACGGGCTGTAATTGATGGATGTATTATACCATCTGTTTGGTACTCCAACTGGTTGAGGATTGATGAATGTCGTGGATACACATATTGTTACACACTAGAAGTTGGTAAACAAGGTGAAATTAGAGATGATAGTTTTATTTTGAAATATTCAGGGGAACAATACGAGTTTTATAACGAAATATCCAAGTTGTGGCATGATGCATAGCTCAGCTTCTACTTTTTATTGTTTCTTCTAACTCAAGTCATTCAGCATGTTATATAAATATATATTATTTATTTATTAGTGAAGATTCATTCTGTAATATTATCCCCCCACTTATGTAAACTCTGTTTTTCGCTGTCACTGTGATTTGATAGAACTTTGGTTGTTTTATTTTCTGGGCATTGTCGATTTGCTTGATCCCAAAAATTGGGCCTGAGATCCATGAAAATCAAAATCACAACAACGAGAAAAAAATGAATTAAAAATCATAAACATTTGCTAGATGACATCTGAAGATCTCACATAAAATTCTTCTAGCCTTATCCTTTAAGGTTAGTGGAAGAGAAACACCATTCTTCTGTTTTGTTGACATGGCTATATTAAGATTTGTGGGGTTGGATGGCATATCCCGTAGAATCAAGAGACAAAGGATCAGACGACTGCTATTTGCGGTCTTCGTTCTTGTGATCATGGTGGTCTTCTGGTCCTGCCATAGATCAACATTCAGATCGACTCAAGTATATAATACTCACACAAGTTTAGTTGATGATTCTTTGTCATTTAAAGCAGATATTGGGACTGATGATAGTATTGAAAATGATAATGTACGCACACAAGAACAAAAGAATATCTATCGCCCTGCATCAAAAATATCTCCATTCTCCGCTGCTATGGAACAAATTGAAACCAATCTGAAACGACAATCAAGTAAGCTATTCTTATTGAGAATGTTTCAAAGAGTCGAGCCAGACCGTGTACTGGAAGTCTGGAGAAATTTGAGCAGTACAGAACAATGCAAATACTTATTAAAGGGTTTCTATAAAGTTCCAAACTGGTCTAATGACGCTGTACTAAAAGAGTATGAAAATGGTGGGCTTGGTCAGCTAGTCTTTACATTAACAACAGAAAGGATGAGAATATATGATCGCTGCTTCATACATGGCAAGGAAGACCTTCAAGAAATTTTATCGGATAGGATTTTTAAAGATACGTCCGTACAAGACTTTAATACAAGGATGTTTCCATTTATGAAATTCCACGATTCTCGGTTGATATGGCCCACGGTGTATGATCTTTCTAAGAGTAATGGTGTTGATAATGCTATTTTGCCCAAGCCCGAAGTGAAGGATATTGAAAATTTTAATTCAAACTTCTGGCAAAATTGGGCTAAATATTCCAAAGATAAAGGATTAGTTTTAACAATGCAGGAAAGTGATAGCGTAATGTTTTATAGACAGTTAAAAGTGTTTCAATCATTGAAAAACAAATTACCCATCCAAGTAATTACTACAGGGAAAGAATTGACGGAGGAATTTATTAGAGATTTGTCAATATATGCACAACAATCTGAACAGGAGGTTTATCTGGTGGATCTCTCTTCGATACTAGATAAACAATTTGCTGATACATACATTCAAAATTTCTTTAATAAATGGATTGCTCAATTGTTTAATACTTTCGAGGAAGCTATCTTTATCGATGTTGACGCAGTCCCGTACATTCCTATTAAGGAATTCTTTGAAATCGATTCATATAAGAAAACAGGTCTCCTTATGTATAGGGACAGAAGTTTAGTCGATGAAAATACATTCAGAAGATGTATTAATCTTCTCCAAGAAATGGAGCCGTCAAAGGAAGAAGTTATGATGATTAAAAAAAAATGGCTATTTGATTCAAACTGGATTAGACAAAATCAAAATGTTGAGGATAATAAATTACCATCTACTGAGGCTCGTATATATAGAAATTTCTTTGAAAAATTACAGTTACACCACGTTGATAGTGGATTGATTGTATTTAATAAAAAGTTTAAATTGAATGGGTTATTGATGTCGCTTTACTCCAATTTAGATGCACGTTTAAGAACATGTGTTTATGGTGATAAAGAAATTGTCTGGTTGGGAGAACTAATTGCTGGAGAAGACTATTCTATTGATCCAATGGAAGGTGGTATTTTAGGTCCAATTAATCGTGCTGAACAGGAGGAGATACGCAAATATAGCATATGTGGTGCTCAGATAGGACATATCAATGAAAAGGGGAAATTGATGTGGTCTAATGGTGGATTACGAACGTGTAAGTTTTATAATACAGCTGTCGATGATTTTGAATCTGATGAGGAGTATTTTGGTTCCAGATATAAATCTGCGGCATATTTACAAAGAATATATGATTCACCCCTTGTAATTGATGGTATTATCATTCCTGACCCTTATAATGATCCTTGGATTCAGATTAAGGAATGTTCCAACTATATGTACTGTGCTTTTGCAAGTCATAGTGGTGACAAGAGTATTGGGAAGTTGGTAGAGTTTCAAGAAGGAGACAGGGCTTTATATAAAGGTCTATCCAAAATATGGAACCAGAAAGATGTCAGTAATAATAGGATGGCTTAAAAACAAATAACTGAAAAGGGCACAGTAAATTAAAAAAGGTTTATGAAAAAAGAAAAGACTTGAGGTCAGTTGTATGCCAAAGCGTCTACCTGATATTTTTGACGATAATATATAGGTTAACATTATACTGTATAGATGAATACATATAGCTTCGTTGCTAATTGTGACCACAGGCTCATGTAGTCTGGTAAGATACATGCACTTAAAGGATGATAATATTAAATTAAAAAACTAAAATACAAAATTAAACAAATTATAAACTAACAGATAATTTAAATATAGATATAAATGTGCATATGAGTGAAAAATGCGAAGTGGCGGGTATTAACTCTATCATGCCTTCTCTTCATTTTCTGTATTTTCTTTGTTGATAGTTTTCTTGTTAACAAGACGACCTAATGGGATAACTTTCATACAGTAAGCCCAAACACTTGGCCAAACATTTTTAACGTACGTTAAGTAGAAACCTGTGAACATTGCAACAAAATTGAACACACAGAAAGCAATACAAATACCAAAGTTTCTCCATCTGTGGTGGTAACTCATATTTTCAACAGCTAAGAAATCATCACCGACAGTGTAGGTACAGTAAGCACAAACGGAACGACTATAATTAAGCTTCAGACTACCACCGTATTCATTAATATATGGAGTGAAAAATTCACCGCAGGTTTCACCATTAACTGGTTGACCTGGAACTGTATCACCGGTATCACAAATAACTGGTCTGTCGTGAAGCAATAAACTCACAAAAGTCTCAATAAAGTATGTGTAGGGAGACACACGGTACATAAACGTCCAGAAACCAGGGAAAAGGGAATATGGCTGCATAACACCACAGAAAGATGCAGTGAAACTGTACAAGAAGGCAACAAAAACAGCAGCGGTTTGTAAATCTGGAGCGGAGTAAAGCAACCAAAGACCGAAAGTTAAATAGTAAACACTGAAAAGAATGTAGTTTAGGTAAAAAACACCGGCAATATGTGGAGAGTTATCAAAACCACAACAGAAGTAACAACAAAGGAAGAATAGTGTAGAACTGGTGATGGCCAGTGGTAATTCAACGATGGTTTGAGCCAATAGTAAGACAGACCAATGGTAGGTATTAGATCTTGCTTCTCTAGCAATATAAACATCCTTCGACTGTAGGGCCTTATCTTGTACTTGGTTGATTAAGGGCGAAGATAGACACAAATTCATAAAAGCCAAGAAAATACTGTTTTGCAAACCACTAATATTGTATTTAGTTTTCCAGAATGAGAACCCGATAAATAAACCGGCACCCGCATTTAAAGCGTACTTTGCACCAACATAAGCCCTGTCTCTCTTTGTGCAACGGTATTGTCTCTTAATAATCGTAACCAATTGAGTCATATAGGAAGGTAAACTCCAAGCCGCAGTAGTAAAATCAACACCAGAAGCCACGGCATCCCTTTCCAAATCTTCTAAACGGCCAAATATTTGTTGCTTTTCGGGAGAACTGTTCCAGGCAGCAGTCCAGTTAATATCTCTTCTTTGAACAACTTTGTCCTCTTCAATAAAGTCTTCCATTTCCTTATTTGCTTGATTACCACCAACGACTTCGATAACAAAATCAGCAGGATTATCAATTTCGCTATCATAGTGTAGCGAATCATCATGGGCAACAAAGTAGTCACATGCATCAGAAATACCACCAAAGTAAACACATTCACCACCTCTCTTCAATAAGTAGATATTATCGAAATAACTGATAACACTTCTACTTGGTTGATGGATAGTACATAAAATAGCTTGGCCTTGTTCAGACAACTTCTTTAAAAATTTAACAATAGTCAAAGCAGCTTCAGCATCTAAACCAGAAGTAGGTTCATCCAAGAATAACAACAAAGAGGGTTTGGTAACTAATTCCACACCAATAGATAACAATTTTCTGTCAGTTGGACTTAAATCCACAACTAACTTGTCAGCAGGTAATTTCAGTAATTTAGCGATAGATGCTAAGTATTCCATATCACCATCACCTCTTAAAGTACAAGAGATTTCCAATGATTCTTTAACAGTTAATAAATCCAAGTGGACATCCTGTTGTTGAACAAAACCTGTACTTCTTCTAAAGGCACTAATATTTGTCAATGGTTGACCATCAATTAATAATTCACCAGTGACAACACCAGTTTCCACACGTTGAGATAAAACATTTAGTAAAGTAGTCTTACCTGCACCAGATTCACCCATTAAAGCAGTTAAACCGGAACTAATGAAACCGGAAGCATCATTTATCAATCGTTTGTTGCCTTCAACAGTGTAGTTAATATTCTTCCAGGAAATGACATGTTTTTGGGTTTCGACAATATTATGAGTTCTTGATCTTTCTTGTTCGGTAGACTCAACATCTTTACCGGTGATTCCTCCAAACTTACCAGAAGCAGATTCAACAGAGGTGGAGACAGAAGAGGAAGACATCGGTTGCAAGTCATTATTGTAAGCATCAGTATCGTTGACGACTCTCTTTTTCTTGCTATTGAATGGATTGTTTCTATGAATAAAACTTTCCCATTTTTGTAAGTTTTCCCTAGTGTATAGTGGAGTGATAAACTCAGAAACAAATATAGAGGAAAATAAGTAGAAGCATAAGTAACCAATTAAAATACCGAAGTTTCTCCAGACGTGATGGTAAGTATATTCCAACCCACTGGCTAAATAATCTTGACCTCTGACATAGTTATTACCTAACGTAGCACCTGGCCAGGCACAAGCTTTATGGGTAAATGAAACATTATCATAGGTAGGACCTCTAGGAATAATTGATTCGGTACAATCCAGTTTCATGTTAAATAATTCGTTAGATAAAATAGCTTCGAAAGAAAACATTGCAGGATTGACGTAGGCTATCCAAACAAACCAAGGGTGCATATCCTCTAAGTGAATAACATAAGAGGCATATATAGCGATACCTAATAACAAGATACCAGCTAACATATTAGCTATACCTAATGTTGGACTGATCAAAGCAGTTAAAGTGAACAATGAAATCATACTGAAATTGTAAAAGGATAAAAACAATAAGAAGATAAAGAATCTAGCACCATTATATTGTAAATGGGCCAAAAAGTAAAGGATAATAGTAAAGATAATCACCAACAATAACTTAAAGGTATAATCAAAACAGGTAGAAGCCATAGTTTCAAAGGAACCGTAATAGAAATGTAACTGAACATGCTTACTAACGACTTCTTGTCTTTGGAAGGCAGCGGGCATATCAGTTAAAGCAAGGAAAGTAAAGAATAATAGCGAAAAGAAAGTTAAAGACCCCCTTGAGAAAGAACCAATTGTAGTTCTAGGTAAATCATAAAACAAGGAACCAATAACTAACGATTGAATAACCACCGAAACCAATTGCGAAATTAAGTAACTCTGATCACCAATAATTCTTTCGAATGCTCTACGGGTACAATATTCCAATTGTGTCTTTAGTGGAACAGTAAATTTTGGTGTAACATCGTCTGGATTAATATCTGACCTAACAGAAAAGTCGGTTGCAGCTTCTTGCTTACATTTTTTATAATATGAAGAATCAGTCCACAAAGAGTATAAGTCTGTTTCAGAGGTTGGAATATTTTCTGGAGCCATATTTTCAGTCTTAAATTGGAAATTTAAGATAGAGGTTAAATATTCAATGATACAATCATTTGGATCTTTTTCAATACCTAGCTTATCGTGGAAATATGTTGCACATTCATCTAGAGTACCATAAAAAACTTGGTATGAATCAGTTAACATAAGGATCTTGTCGAATTTATTAACTAATTTATCAGAGGCTTGAGAAATTTTGACAAAATTGACAGAACGGGTAGCTTTAGCCATTGTTTGCAAAATGGTTAAAAAATCCAAGGCAGTAGAAGAATCTAAACCTTTGGTGGAATTATCCCATAGATAGACAGAACCATTTGCAATGAAGGTTTCGATAATAGAAATACGTTTTCTTTCACCACCAGAGATACCACGGACAAAATCGTTACCCACAATTGTTTTTAAAACATGAGATAGCCCAAAACTTTTTAATAATTCATCTCTTAAATTATCTCTTTCCTCCTTTGGAATATCAAATTTACAAGCTAAAGCAAAATCAATAGTTTGTTCCACAGTTAAGAAAGGGAAATGAACATCCTTTTCATTATTATAAATGATTTGTTGGGGACATTTTGATGAGAATTTTTTATATTCATTATCTTTGAAAAGAATAGTATTTTCTGGACTATATTTTAAGTTCTTATGACCATGGAATAAAGATCTAAATAATGCAGAGGTTGGATTACCCAAAACCAAGACAACTTCACCTTCTTGAGCTTTAAAGGTTAAATCATGAAGATAGTCAGGTTCAAAGTTATTTAAAGCAGCAGATGATAAAATTTGACCACTTTCATCTCCTTGACCATCATTTTCAGCAGATTCAAAGGAATGTCTCACGCAAACATTGGCACCATTAAATGTCACTGAAGCGTCAGGTACGGGTGTGAAATATTTTGAGATGGCAGACATCTTCCAATATGTCTTCTATTTTTTTTACCTTTACTTACTTGAAAGTTATGATTTTATTTTCTTATCAATACAAAATAAAATATAGGATTTAGATTGCTTTGTGAGTATTTGGGTATTTGAGTTATTAGAAGAGGAACTCTATCAAGAGGAATCTAAATAACAAAAAGAGAAAAAGGAATCAAAAGACGAGCAAACGACAACTTCAAAAAAGTAGTAAAGGAAAAAAGAATTTTATATTGGATCGCAGGAATTAATAGATCAAGTGTATTTATATTTTAGCTTGAAAAAAAGTCAAGAAAATGAAGGAAAAAAGCATCAAATAGGTCCATCATCGGTACGCGATTCTGCTATGAGAGAACAAATAAACAAAAGTTTGAGAGATGACTGAGATAAGAGTATGTTTGTTATGAAAAGAAAAAGGCAACTAGTAGCTTAAAGAAGGAGAGAATGGCGATGAATCTCTATTTTTTTCAATTATTCAACAGAATAACATAATAGAACCTAACTCAAATTGTACGCTGATAAGATTTTCAATCGTTTGCATCAACACAATTATTTGTTTAAACGCCCAAAAAGGCAAAAAGATCGAGCAGCAGTAGCTCGTAAAAGGAGATTCCGTCCAGATCTGGCGCCTTTCGTAGAAGGAACAAAGGCCTTAAAATAAAAAAGTAGGTGCAGAGAATAATAGAGGCCCCGTTTAAAAACTACCTAAATTTTACTTTCCCCTCAATTGCTTCATTCCTAAAAAAAATATCAAAGATTTCTTCAAAAAGCGCCAATAAGTTCTCGTTCCCGAAGCTTTTGTTCCTTTTTACTCGACTTATTTCGACTATTGTCTAAACAGTTAAATTGTTTTTATAAATTAATTCTTTAGCCACATTTTTTTCCATGAAACAAACCTAGGTGAGGCCGATTCATGTTGTTTTCTTACGTAAAAGATAAAATTTTGGTTTACTTTGTTCTTGTTTTCCTTCCCTCCCCTTCCCCCTAATTCTTGATCTCATAATGAGTTGCTTTTTACCTTTCAGAGAGAAACGGAGTCCAAAATAGGATATGCTCCCTAACAAAAAGCATGTGGGTTAATCAAAAGGGAGCTCGTTTAACTGGAGGTTCTACCCCAAAAGGACAAGAAAGTTTTTCCTTTTCCTATTGTTAGTACTTAAACGACTAAGATTGGTATTGTAACTTTTTTTCTTTTTGTCGTTTATGAAAAAATTTCCTCTTTCGTCGTTTCGGTTCTCTATATCCCTAATTCTAAACGAGGAAATGGTTAATCTCACATTTGTCAAAAATTCAACCTACAATACTTTTTTTTCTGTAGGTAGCTCCCAATAATTAGAACCTTCCTCAGTGTGTAAGCAGGCGAATTTACATTCAAGGAAAGGATGAGCCATGTGATTTTTTGGCCAATAAAGCAATCTTCAAAAAACAGAACACAGTGGAAATCATTGGGATGGCTAGTTCTACCTTTAAATGTGGTCCCTGCTTATGATAGAGAGCTTTACTTGGGAATGTTTCCAAAAAAAAAAAATCACACTGTATTGCAGAGCCCTTAGGGTACAACGATGCAGTCATTTTAGGGGTAAATAGACGCTCAAGAATGCTTCAACTACAGTTACCAACAGGATGAAATATCTCATAATAGCTACGTAACAAAGAATGGGAGAGTCCTGTTTTGATACCTTATTGGTATTGCTATTACAAAGGATTTTCGTTTCGTTCTCTCAGTATCCTAAGATAGAAAGTGCACTATTTTTTTTAAATCAGATGTATCAAGATAGTATCACTTTTAAAATCCACATTATTCTTTTTTATTTTGTTTTTCACACACTGTTTTCTTTCAGAGGGTTCGTTGAAGGTGCGTGGCTAAGCAGATTTTTCCTTCTTTCTCAAGAACGAGTTGTCCTTAATTATTAATACTGTTAGTACGTCTCAATGATGGCCTTCGAAAACGTTTTCTTTTCTTTTTTTTCTTTGTTTTTTTTTTCCGCTTTTCCTTTTGACATGAAGCAGAGAGGACTGTGTCAAGATCTGATTTGAGGAAAGCCGTCTCAATGGAATAAAAGAGCAATAATTTCCATGAAAAACAATAGGAGATAGCCTATAGATTGAGGTAAAAGTAGCGGGTATAGACTTGGATATAAGGCATTCGTTAACATGTAAGAACAGGAATAAGAGAAAATACGATCAACCATAGTTCAGTTACGAAGCAAGTCGAACGAATGTCTTCAAAACATTGTAACCCAATGAAAAGGATTAATATATAAAAGGAAGCTATCTCTCTTCTTTGTTGGAGAGATCTGTTAGACAACTTGTTTGCTATTCATTCATTAGGAAGAAGAACTATACCATACAACCAATAGAAAATTAAGATGTCCTCTAAGAAATTATTAACTTTAATGGCTACTGCTGCAGGTTTGGCAGCTGCTATCAACAGCTACGAAATTGCTGAATTCGAAGCTTTATTAGTTGATATTGAAGCTCACTTGGATGATTATATTTCTCTAGCAGAAAATAATGCTGACTTTACAATCCCAGGTGGTGTCTTAGAGTGTTATACTCAGATTACAACATATACTGATGACAGTTATACTACTTTGCTTACAATGGTTGATTTTGCACAAGTTACCACAGCAATGGAACTATTACCTTGGTATTCATCTAGAATTGAACCAATCATGTCCTCTTACTTTAAGGCTCACTCTATCACAGAAACAGTTGACCCAGCTGCAACTGCTTCTTCTGCCGCTTCTTCTGCTGCTTCTTCTGCTGCTTCTTCTGCTGCTTCTGCTGCTTCTTCTGCTGCTTCTTCTGCTGCTTCTTCTGCTGCTGCTTCTGCTTCTTCTGCTGCTGTCTCTTCCTCTGCTTCCTCTGCTTCTTCTGCTTCCTCTGCTTCTTCTGCTTCTTCTGCTTCTTCCTCCGCCTCCTCAGCTTCTTCTGCTTCCTCTTCCTCTTCTGCTGGTGCCGCCAGCATGTTAACCACTGGTATGGGTGCCGTCATTGCTGGTGCCGCTGCTTTATTATTGTAATAATTCCAAAAAATACGAAGTTATCTTTATATATATCCTATTCCAAAATGAGTGTTTTACTACTCCCTTCAATTGTGCCATATATCATTTGTGTAGCTAATATACTTTAAATTAATTATAACAATAGCAACATCACACTCACAATTTGATACCTTCAGTTCTGTTTACAGTCAGTTAGGTCCATTGGCGCATAGCAGTTTCCTTTAGCAATAACAACACAAAAAGCTTTACAAGTAGACTCTCTCAAAATGCCGAGACAAAATTATATTACCGAACTTCCGCGGAATAAAGTCGTCTTAAATTGAAATCGTTTTCTACAATGATGTCATTGAAAGCACTGATCATTGGGGTTAGACTTTTTCTTATAAAATATGAACTTTGGCAATTGGCAAATATCCCCTATTAACAACTGCACAAACGTTAATAATAGTGGTAAGAGTCTCTTACTAAAAAATCCCCGCCATTGACGATCGTTTAAGTCTTGAGGGAACGAAGACTGCGATTTTCTATTTAAACGATTATTCTATTGTTTAATCAAACTTTTTTAACAGATTAGGAAATGTGATAAATAGGAAACGGAGTCTCCAAACAAAGGGCCTTTCTCAGATTTTATCCTAATTAGGAAAGAAGCTGAGATCTAAGAATCATTTTTTTGTTTTTTGTTTTTTTTGGGATACTTCATTTTTTTCTACGAGGAGGTATGGGTGGACCTCATATTGTCTCCATTCCCTGTTTAGGATAGATTTTTTCTCTCGAAGTTGTTTACTTCCGGTCGTTAGGAACTCATTGTTAGCTTCGAAATTGTCATGCCATAGGCAGAAAGGAAAACAATCACATTCACGTACTTTGAAAAGGATATATAAAGTGCTTAGACTTGGGGGGTTACCAACTCGAAAATGGAGGTGGAATGCGTTTTGAAGTATTCATTTTGTTTCTGTGCTTCTTATCCTGTAATCCAAATAAGTTGTGTCAAAACATACTGTATAATATTTAAAAATGTCTTTTGCTAAAATCGCTGCTCTATTAGCCACCGCTGCCACTATGGCTTCTGCCATTAACGACTATGAAATTGCTGAATTCAATGCTATTCTAGTCGATGTTCAAGCTAACTTGGAAGAATATATGTCCATTGCTGAAAACAATCCAGATTTCACTTTACCAAGTGGTGTCTTAGAATGTTACACTCAAATCACCACTTACACTGATGAAAGTTACACCTCTCTTTTCACCATGGTTGATTTTGCCCAAGTTACTACTGTTATGCACCAATTACCATGGTACTCTTCTAGATTAGAACCAATCATGTCCTCTTACTTGAAGGCTCACTCTATCACTGAAACTGCCGACCCAGATGCTACTGGTTCCGGTTCCAAGGCCACTTCTGCTGCCGCTTCTTCTGCTGCTGCCTCTGCTGCTGCCTCTGCTGCTTCTTCTGCTGCTTCTTCTGCTGCTGCTTCTGCTTCCTCCGCTGCTTCTGCTTCCTCCGCTTCTGCTTCTTCTGCTGCTGCCTCTGCTTCCTCTGCTTCTGCTTCCTCTGCTGCTGCCTCTTCCTCTTCTGCCGCCTCTTCCTCTGCTTCCTCTGCTTCTTCTGCTTCTTCCTCCGCCTCCTCAGCTTCTTCTGCTTCCTCTTCCTCTTCTGCTGGTTCCGCTAACATGTTAACCACTGGTATGGGTGCTGTCATTGCCGGTGCCGCCGCTTTATTATTATAAGTATAATATGAAATGATAAAATCGTTAAGATAAAAATATTCTTTTACAAGTACTTATCTATATAACTCAAGAAAAAGTATACCATATTTAAAAATACAATTATATAATTTCTCATTTAATGACAAGTGTATCTGGTTATGTCTTATTTTTCCTTTTTTGTGTTTGTGTCTTTTCCATATCTAATACTACTTCCAATTTGTTAAAAGTACTAAGGCTAAACTTCTAAAAACTCGATAATCCTTGCATTATATAATTCCCTTATTGAGAATATAAGCCTCATAACCTTCTGTAATCCTTTTACTTTTGTTTGAATGACCAGTCTGCCCGTTATCTTTGGAAAAAAGAGAGAAAGGTGAAAGTTTTCCACTAAGCGAAACAGATATTTTGGGGCGGTGAAGCACCATATTCACAGATATTTACCCCTTTATAAAACTAAAAGGGTAAGATAAAGTATATCTTGAGGAAATTTCACTAACATGCAACTAAGAAGTTCGACAAAGGTAACTAAACAAGGTTTAGACCATCTTGTTACAGAAACGGCCCAAAAGGTGACAAAAAAGACCACAGGAAAGTCTAAGTCTAAATCAAATATCCTTGTAGGGGCATTCCCAAGTGAAGGCAAAAGCTCAACCATTACTCCTACAGCAAGACTTCAGATCGGTGATGAAATTCCAGATTTAACTTTATCAAACCAAGACGGCGTTGGAATATCTCTAAGGGAAATTACCAAAAAAAATAGGGTTCTAATCCTATTTGCATACCCAAAAGCTTCCACAGCAGGTTGTACCCGCCAAGTTTGTGGATTTCGGGATAGTTATAATGATTTGAAAAAATATTCTGCAATAATGGGTGTGAGTTCAGACAGTGTTGCGGCACAAGAAAGGTTTCATACTAAACAAAGATTACCATATGATTTACTAAGTGATCCAAAGAGACAGCTTATTGGTTTGCTTGGTGCAAAGAAAACTCCGGTTTCAGGTACGATTAGATCTTACTGGTTATTTGTGGATGGAAAACTAAAATTTAAGAAAGTAAAAGTCTCTCCCGAAGTAAGTGTTGCGGAAACAAAAGCACATATTATTGAACTAACAAAAATTTTAACAAGAAAAGGAGGGTAAGTATTAGAATACTTACAAGATGCTATCTCTGGCGTTATGACTTTCTTAGGTGAAGAGTCTGTTATTTTATTTATTTTAGTGTTGTTGTTTTTATTGTGTTACGTGAAAGTGATTAATAACTCTTTCCCTTTTTTGTTTAGTGTTTCAGATGTTAAGGGACAATTATTACGAGGCACTTTTTGTTTTATTTGTGTTTTGCTTATGTTAATTTTTTGTTTGTATTTTTGTCTCTTTTTTTTAATTTAATCGAATTCTTTGCTAATAAAAAGATGGTAAAAAAAGTCCTTCAAGCATAAACATTTCTTGTTTAAAACATATGATCACTTAAATTGATTACAAACATATTTTATGGTAACTGTGACTTCTGACTGTGTTTTGGTGAGTTATCTTTTGTTTAAAAGGTGAACTTACTGAAATTTGTGGCTTTCCCTATTCCACTGTTGACAACTCCGAAAATAATGAATCAAAATAAAGTTCAACCCTATAACAACAAAGTAAAACTAATTACTTCAGCCCAGTCAATTCAGTATTCATTTTCAGAGGATATTAGATCTGTCCAGGAACCAAAAGAGCTAAATGAAAAAGGAACGCAAGGTGTTAAGAGAGATTTGAAGCAGAGGCACATAGCCATGATTGCACTTGGTGGAACAATAGGTACAGGACTTTTCATTGGTATTGCTCAACCTTTGATGAATGCAGGGCCGGTTGGGTCTCTGATTGCATACCTTTTTATGGGAACCGTCATATTTTCGGTGACCCAGTCATTGGGTGAAATGGTAACATTCATACCTGTAACATCTTCATTTACCATATTTTCAACCAGATTTTTGTCACCAGCATTGGGGGCTGCAAACGGGTATATGTACTGGTTCTCCTGGGCAGTCACTTTTGCAGTAGAATTAAGTGTTGTTGGTCAAATTATTTTTTTTTGGACAGAAGCAGTTCCTTTAGCAGCATGGATATCTATCTTTTGGGTTTTATTGACAGCTTTTAATATGTTTCCTGTTCGCTATTATGGAGAAATCGAATTTTGGATTGCATTTACTAAGGTAATCTCTATCATTGGGTTTATTATCTTTGGTCTTTGTATAACTTGTGGTGCAGGCCCTTTGGGGCCTTTTGGTTTTAGATACTGGAAGAATCCAGGCCCATGGGGTCCAGGAATTATTTCCTCAAACAAACATAAAGCTCGGTTTCTTGGTTGGGTATCATCATTAATTAACGCCGCATTTACATATCAGGGAACAGAATTGGTTGGAGTTACTGCAGGTGAAGCTGCAAACCCAAGAAAGGCGGTACCCAAGGCAATCAAAAAGGTTGTTTTTCGTATCTTAATTTTTTATATATTATCTCTTTTCCTTATAGGCCTTTTAGTACCATATGATGATTCAAAATTAACTAGTGCAGTAAATTTTGTATCGCAGTCACCTTTCATTATTGCTATTCAGAACGCTGGTATTACTGTTCTTCCAAGTATTTTTAATGGGGTAATCTTAATTACTATAATATCTGCAGGAAACTCCAATGTATATGTCGGGTCACGTATTTTATTTGGTTTAGCAAGAGATGGATCAGCACCTAAATTTTTCAAAAGAACAACGAATTCAGGTGTTCCTTATATTTCTGTTCTGGCTACTTCTTTATTTGGATCCCTGGCTTATTTAGAATTATCTGTCGGTGGTGATAGGGCGTTTCAATGGTTGCTGAATATTGTTAGTATTGCCGGCTTTTTTGCATGGTTATTAATTTCCTCTGCGCATATTCGCTTCATGCAAGCTTTAGAATACAGAGGAATCTCAAGAAATGATCTTCCTTACAAGGCAATACTAATGCCTTGGTTGGCCTATTATGCAATCTTTTTTATCCTAATAATTATTGTCACACAGGGATTCACCTCTTTTATCCCACATTTTGATAAGATTCAGTTTGTTGCTTCTTACATTTCTTTATTCCTATTCATTTTTATCTGGGCAACATTTCAGATTTGGAAGAAATGTAGAATAGTTTGGAAAGTTCAAGATATTGATATTGACACCGATCGAAAGGAAATTGATAACATAGTTTGGGAGGAGGAGGAGTCTCATAATTTCTTTCAAAAAGTTTGGTTGTTCCTGTCCTAGTTTTTATAATATGTTTACCTTTTGTTACCGAAAAAACCTTGAAACCATATAAGTGGCTTTTTAAACCTGGTATTGGGAAAGGCTGAAAGCTATATATCCCAGAGTATAGAAAATAAAAATCGCTTGGTCGATTAACAGTGGAATAATTGATAGTAAGCATTGAGGATGTCGCAATTACTTTAATGAAACTGAATGTGGCAAGATCACCACTTTCCTTTCTACTAAAATGGAATATTATATTTTAAGGGACAAGTGACTATTGTTATGAAGTATCCATAATGACCTCTTAAAATTATCAAAAACATGAAATACTGGTAAATTAGGGTTACTAACTAGATTAACTGATTATAAACATTTATTAGTTGCAACTCCATCTGATATAATAGTAAAACATGAAAGACGGTTAAAAAAGTCTTTCATCATCCGCATATAAATAAAAGGAGAACTTGATGAGACTTCGGTACCGTAATTTTGTATTTTTATTATTCTCATATTATGTTAATTTCTGAATAAAATCAGCTATTCCAACTTATAAATAATATCATATAATTCGTACATACAAATTTACTTATAGGTGTTACTTGAACTTTTTTACAATATTTTTTTTCCATCAACTTTTTACAGTTACAGACTTTCTTCTTCAATAATGTTTTTGGCCTAGGTAGCGTTAATAGTTTAGTTGGTGAAAAGAATAATCTCAACAATTGACTTGAAAAAATGAAACCAACTACAAAAACACAAATAGCGTTGTTATACGTCAAGATAGAAAAAAAAAACTTTCTTAAGTTTCTTAGAGGGTCCTGGGGATATCCTAAAGGTATCCTTGGGGTGTGGAAAATAATTTAGGCACACAACAAACCTTGAAGTTGGAAGTCACAACCAATGTAATATCCCAAAATCCAGTAGGATCTGGATAGAGGGTTTGTCGTAGAAAAGTACAGGGGATTACTGTAATTCGATACGATGGAGTTGCTTTTTATCAAGGGGCTGTAGCACGGGTAGTATATAAGATGCTCGAGGAGTCTTGCAGGATTATGTATTAGTGATACACTCCTAAGAGAAAAAAGAACAACAAATATCAAGCTTTATTTAGTTTAGATATTCATACGAGTATCTTATATATTACTCCGTGCTACAGCCCCTTGATAAAAAAGTAACTCCATCGTATCGAATTACAGTAATCCCCTGTACTTCTCTACGA
>PPOL03000083.1:0-42391 GCA_003708905.3 Monosporozyma siamensis
TACCTATTCTAGAAATAACCCTGTTTCATAATATTAACCTCATACAATTGTATACCTTGTTTCAACAACTACCTCCTTAAAATGGATACGAAATAACGCTGTGATAAAGGCTCATTTGGTATCACCATTGGATGGAGTAGGTTGTATTTTCTGGGCTTGGCAAAAAAAATTGCAAAAATTGATTCCTAGCGGGATCGAACCGCTGATCCCGGCGTTATTAGCACCGTGCCTTAACCAACTGGGCCAAGGAATCAGATCTTAACATTTTTTGAATTTTTTGCTGATTTTCTTAAACATAAAATTTATCACGTTTTTAGGGCACAGAATGCTTATAAGTTCCTCTAATTCGGTTATTTTTTTTAGTACTTGGGCAATTAACCCTTTCAAAATTAGAGGTGATTTAAAAGAGAGTTCAATCTAAATTTTAGGTTAAAAAAACAGAAGCAAATTAGTTCCATTTGTTATATCGGACTGTGGACAAACTCCCTTTATCTAAACTAACCTCACTTACTTTTAACTTTACGATGAAGAATTGTAAATTAATGAAAATACTTTATGAATCAAACGATAACAATATATATATGTGACAGGACCCAATAAGATTATTATTCTCTGTTCGTTCAACTCAAGTGAAAACTAAATTTTGGCTATAATAACATTTCCTTAAATAAATGAAAAAGTTACAGCCTTTCCATTTTCTTGTCGAAGCTAGACTCTGAGGGTGGAGCTGTGTTTTTAGAGAAATTATTACTTTTACATAAAGTAATCTTCAACCTAACGGAACTTCCGTTGAAAACACTAAAAAGGAAGAAGAAAAACAAAAATTAAAATTTTAGAATAATATCTTCCTGTTATAATTGTTACTTTCCCAATATCCACTTTTTTCTTGTTAATCATACTCAAATTGGCTATATATTAAGTTAGAAGGTGACAGGTTTTACCCACGCAAAAAAAATATTCAAAAAAAATCGAAAAAAACAAAATGTGACGCGGAGTCAGAATTTATTATTGTCACTTTTTGAAAAGATTCAGGATGAACAAGTATTATGAAATATTTAAATAATGATTAAATATTTATAATGACGTTTGACGTTTGTTGTCTTCCAATTATTTAGAGAGAATTGACGCAACTTTGAAAGAAAAAAATATGCCTATTGATCAAGCTAAATTAGCTAAATTGCAAAAATTATCTGCCACCGGTAAAGTTGGTGGTACTAGGAGAAAACAAACCAAAAAGACTCATTTATTTCCAGATGAACCTAAATTAATGAATCAAATGCATAAGATGGGTGGTGTTACCATTGATGATATTGCAGAAGCCAATTTTTTCCAAGAAGATGGTAATGTTTTACATTTTGATAAATTAGAAAAGTTTGAATTTGCACCAAAATATAATGTCTCTGCTATTTATGGTAAGGGTGAATTGAAACCTTTGGATGATATGTTCCAAGAAGTGTTGCCACAATTGGGTCCAGAGGCCTACCATGCTTTATCTCAATTAGATGAAAAGATTAAAGAATTTGAAGATGCTAAGAAAGCTGAAGAAGAGGGTAAGAAATAAGAAAGTCTTACCTTAATGGCATAGCCTATGCATTAACTTTGAATAGGTTTGTATATATACATTTTTAATGATATAATAATATAGAATAAATAATTTATGATTCAATGAATAGTCAAAACAAATTTCAGTAAGTTCTCCTATAAATATATATGTATATATATTTATGCTACGTATTATTGTTAATACTTTTCATATGCTGATCCCATCTCTTTGTGCTTTAGCGATATATTCATCAATTTTATCTCCTACAATATCTTGCAATTTATTTCTATTTCTTGTACATGTTAGCGTATGAAAATGTCTTTTAAGAGCATCTTTTCTAGCAAAACCTTTCCCACAATTTGAACAAATATGTGGTAAATTTAAGAAATGAGCCTTTTCATGTCTTCTTAAATCAGAACCTCTCTTAAATGTTAAATCACATTTCACACAGGGGAATAGTTCATCTGTTTCCACTTCTGATTTTTTATGATGTACTGATGAAGTGACAGTTTCATATGACATGGAACTCCCGACTGTGACAGTGCTACTGGCTCTTGAAATTGTATCAGCGTGTACAGAAGGTGTTGTAGAAGTAGAGGAAGGCGTAATAGATTCCATATTTATTGGCTCCACCATAGTTTGGTTGGGTATGATGTATCTGAACTTTTCTTGTGATTCTACCTCGGTAGACATAGACAATGGCAATGAGATATGTGGAGGGTCCGGTTTTATTGGAGTTTTACTAGTAAATTGCATTCTTTCTAATAATTCTCGTATGGTTGGATTTACAGTTGAGATCTCAGCTGATGTAGACACCAAAGCATCCACAGCTTGTTTAAGAAATACAGTCTCTTCTGACATGTTGTGTGTGTATAGTGTTTGAACTTGTTGGGATATATGTTGTTATTGTTCTGGGGACCGGAACTGTCAAAATAATCTCAAAATTACTCATCGAATTCAGTGATCTTTATTTATTCAATTTTTTCTTTGATTTTAATTCGGAAAATGAAAAATTTTAGATCATCATAATAAGCTGCAATTACATAAGGAAGCTAGATATATAAATAAATTAAAGGTTATACCACTTTGAAGTAATCCCTGACAAGTCTCTGGCCCATCAAGTTGAATTGCTCGATTTCACTGGGCAAAATGTAGCCGTTGCCTCTTTGGTTGTACTTGTTATGTCTTGTGTGGTGCTGACACTCCGGTCCGTCTTGGAAACTAACATTACTGCCACTGCGAGGGCTACTTTCATATATTGTGGTTGTGGGTGACTCCTGCTGTTGTGGTTCTTCTTGTTCGTCGGCAGTCGGTAGTCGACCCGTAAATAAGTCTGGTAAATTGGGAATATTATTACTAGTATTGTCTCTGTTTGCACCTAGTACCAATGATGGATTGATGGTGGTGGAAGGAATACGTTCTGGAGAATTGCTGAGACTATGGGAGGTGAGATCTTCTGTGGAGTCATGTGCTTGATGTAATAATGTAGTACTTGTAAACAAATGTGAGTTATCCTCAGAGGAAAGAGTGTGTCTCCCATTTTTTAACTGTCTACGCCGAAGTAATAAGTTTTGTCTCCGACTACGACGTACCACTACGGGTCTTACAATAGAGCAACAATTTGTTAATTCATTCACTGTCAACCCGGTGATATGAGAATACAATTTGTAACAATTTTCTCTTTGGATAATCTTATCACCTTCAGTGACACCAGTATTAAGGACACTCATTACAAAGGCAGATACAATCAATTTGTTTAAATTAAATTTTAAATGTCTCATGTAGTTAGTCTCAGCATCACAACATTCTAAAAATTTTATTATAATACAACACACCCTCTTAAATTGTAAAACATGAGCACGACTTCTCTTTAACATGGTTTCCATAAAAGTGGCCAATTTATTATCATCAATAGATTCCAATACTTTTGTAGTACTAACACCAATATTTTCATCTGCAATTAATAAATGGATATATTTAAATTTAACACCACGAACAAATTGTCTCACCATAAACTTGTTCAGCTGGGCAGCCTGTTCCTTCAATGGTCGAACTGTCATTACTGCCTTTTCCTTATTATTTATTTTCTATAACTTGTCACGCAGTTTTCTTGATGTTTGTTAATGCTGTGAACTATCACTATTTATTGCAAAACAAACGGACAAAGAAAGAGGAGAGAGTACCAACCAGACGTCTCGACACACGCACACACTACAACAGGGGAGGAGGGTTCCAGATGACGACTGTCGTCTCCTTTAAATTTCAACAGTTTGTGGTGAAGAAAAGTGATGTTTGTTGCAAATTTCGATGATTTTTTCAGTTTTCTCGAAGAAAAGATAAACAAAAGAAAAAACAAAAGAGGGCATCGAGGGCTTTTCAGGGCTTTGACAGATTGTGAAGAGAGGAAGAAAGGGCAAAGGGCAAGAGTCGGTAAATGCTGCTGTTACGTTGCCGTTGGAATTCATGTCAGAAAGTAGGATGGGCTGTCAAAACGGTGAGAAATATTAGCAATGTGTCGTCACACTCGTTTCAAGACACTTTAAATCTCCCGAAAACAAGTTTCCCTACTAGATCTTCCTTAGAAATATGTCTGAAAGAGGTTGTACCACAATGTTCTCAAGATGCATACAAAATACAGATGGATAGATTCTTGAATGAGATAAAGAGTTTGAAGAATCCCAAAGAGCAATTACAATTTTGTAAAGAGAACTTATTTGTCTTACATGATGGACCACCTTATGCTAATGGTGATATTCATTTAGGTCATGCCTTGAATAAGATCTTAAAGGACATAATATTGAGGTATAAAATGTTGGTAGATGATAAGTATGTGTTTTACAAACCTGGGTGGGATTGTCATGGTTTACCTATTGAATTGAAAGCATTGGATAAAATCCCTAAAAATTCTGCTTCTTTGAATGATCTCATTAAAGTTAGATCCCTGGCTGCAGCACATGCAAAGGCTACCCAACAAGCGCAAATGGAACAATTCAAACAATTTGCGATTCTAACCGATTGGAATGATCCATATATTACCATGGAAAATAACTATGAATTGGACCAATTAAATATTTTTAAGGAATTTTATAATAAAGGTTTGATTAAAAGACGTAATAAGCCTGTTTATTGGGGGACTGAAACTAGAACTGCATTGGCAGAAAGTGAATTAGAATATAATGAAAATCATATCTCAACGGCAATTTACGTTAAGTTTCCGTTAACAAGGGACGCTACTAGGACATTGACCAAATCACTACCAAATGCTAGTCAGTTAAACAGTATACCTCAAATCATTTATTGTTTAATCTGGACCACCACTCCATGGACTTTATTTTCGAATCAAGCAATTTGTTTTAATGAGTCTTATAAATACTGTCTGGTTCAGGAACGTGAAAATGATGACTATTTATTAGTAGCGCAAGATACCATTGATAAAGTTCTGTCAAATAACTCAACATATTCAGTTATCGACTCCTTTGACGGGTCTTTATTGAAAAATCTATTTTATACAAATCCATTATTATCAAATAAGAAACAATATCCTTTACTCACTGGATTACATGTCACTAATACAGCAGGTACAGGTTTAGTTCATACTGCCCCAGGGCATGGTAATGACGATTATTTAATCGGTATTAAGAATAATTTGCCCATTTTCTCTCCAGTGGACTCACATGGGAATTACGATTTAACCCAGTTCGAAAGTACTGAGTTGAAATCCTTACTTGTAAATCCTAAGGACAATTCCAGGGGTAGAAATGTTTTAAATAAGGAGACTACTGATACCATTATTCAGGAATTATCACAATTAAAAATGTTATTTTCACACTCTGATTATAAGCACTCATATCCTTATGACTGGAGATCAAAACGTCCTGTTATTATCAGATCCACACCACAATGGTTTATAAATTTGAGCAGTCTTAAAACTATGGCACTAAATTCTTTATCTGATGTAAATTTTGTGCCACAAAGAGGTGAATCTAGATTAAAGGCTTTTATTAAGAGTAGAAACGAATGGTGTATATCACGACAAAGAGTTTGGGGTGTTCCAATTCCATATTTCCAACATAAGGATGATCCAAATAATGTGCTTATGGATGATAGCATTATATCCCACATTATTAAAAAAATTGGTAAAGAGGGTTCTACCGATTCATGGTTTAACTCGGATGATGGGAAGGACATTGAAAAATGGCTACCACAAGGTTATAAACATTTAGCACCACAATATTTTAAGGGTAAAGATACGATGGATGTTTGGTTTGACTCTGGTACTTCCTGGAATGTTATTAAAAGCTTTTATAAGTCTTTAAATCTAAAGGATTTTCCTCAACCGCTTTCTGATATTTATTTAGAAGGTTCTGATCAACATCGTGGATGGTTTCAAAGTTCATTATTAAGTTATATTGCAACTGTACCTAAAAATATGGCTCCCTTTGCACCTTTTAAGACTATTATTACTCACGGATTTACATTAGATTCTAAAGGTATTAAAATGTCCAAATCGTTGGGAAATGTGATTTCTCCCAAGGATATTATCGAAGGCAATCAAAAGTTACAGTTACCTTCAATTGGAATTGATGGACTAAGGTATTTTGTTGCTCAAGCTGATTTTAGCAATGACATTGCGGCTAGTCCCGTAGTAATGAGACGTGTAAGAGATTCATTGAAAAAATTAAGACTATCCTTCAAGTTTATTCTTGGTAATTTGAATAAAAGTGATACATACAAACTTTTACCTTATTATGAATTAAGAGGCATCGATAGATATTCCATTGGTAAATTATCACAATTGTTGAGTGATTGTGAGAATGCATATAAAAATTATAATTTTGGGAAAGTTTTAACATTGATTCAATACCATCTAAATAATGAATTATCTTCATTTTATTTTGATATTTCTAAAGATATCCTCTATTCAGAAAGTTTATCTTCTCTTAAGAGAAGACAAGTGCAGACTACTTTATACCATATTTTGGACACTTATAGGCATATATTGACCCCCATATTGCCAGTTTTAATACAAGAAGTATGGAATCATTTACCAAGGGAATGGAAACTGAATCAACCTACAAATGTTGATTCGAATTCAGTCATGGAGTTAGGCAGTCCATGTTTTCTGAAGGAAAACAACACTGTACAAAGCGATAGGGAAGCTTTTACACAAGTTCAATGGCCTATCCTACAGTTATTTCAAAAAGAACAGCAACAACAACTGTTGCTTAACATCACAAAGTCGCAACAACTTTCTGTCACATTACATATTACCAGATCGACAACAGATTTCAAAATGGATCTCGAAGAACTGGCAGACATCTTACAAGTTGCATCAGTAACATTTAAATGGACAGATGATAAGAATATTGAATCAATTCCAGGTGAAATGGTTAAGGTTGGATGTCACGCCGTTAAAATGACGTTATCAGAAAGTCCCTTCTTTAAATGTCCCAGATGTTGGAGACACACTGCTAAAATCGAAAATAATCTGTGCTCTAGATGTGATCAAGCTGTAACCAATTAATAAGCTTCTTGCCGGATAGAAAGCCTTTTGTTTATCATGTAGTAATACTTCAATAGTTACGTTATATATTCCTGTAAATAGTAAAAAAGTATACTATTATGTTCTTCGAGCAGATTTGCAAGAAAGTTGTACTAATAGAGAAGAAAGGATTAGGAAGTACCACACCACAAAATTATACTTTAAAAATGCTTGGACAGGGTCTGTTGCTCCGTAATTGTGTCAAAGCCACTTTATTGAAGAAGCCAACAAGTGTGCTTCTCCCAGGGTCTGTCCACATTTCTAGATTGAACATCCAACGAAAGAATGCTGACCCATTCTACAGATTATACACAACTTCTAAAGAGTCAGTAAGTGAGGGGATCGCCTCCCATACAAAATTGACTAAGGAACGGGAAAGATTAGAGAAGTTCATTCGAAAGTCGAAGATTTTGACTAAATTGAATGCAAACCCTAGATTTAACAGTTATTTTGAAAGATTGAGACAGGTTGGTGCCATCCCCACCATAACATCCTTCTTTATACTTCATGAACTTACTGCTGTTATTCCATTGCTCCTGTGTTGGTATGTGCTCTACCATTTGAATCTTGGGGAGGAATATACCATTACAGAATCCAGTAATCCTCTACTGATAAAATGTGGTAAAGCCATTGAAAGGATAGTCGGAGATAAATACGAGACTTTGGATAAACATAACCTAATTATTACAGGTGCCATATCTTATGCTGTGGTGAAAGTGTTGGGTCCCTTACGAATGTTGGTGAGTCTTTGGGCAGCTCCATACTTTGGTAAATATTTAATCTTGCCATTTTACCGCTTGAAGCCACTTTTGAAGCGATATTTTAGTAGTTCCAAATAGAATTGACGTCACTAACGGTTAAATATATTATATATCTACATCTTAAGGCATTTATCAAGCACTTTTACTATGCGTCTTACTGGATCAAATTTACACGTGACCACTTTCTTCACTAAAATCTACAATTCTCATTTTAACAGTATGACTTAGTGAAAAGTACGCGATGAAGTGAGACAAAGTTTGATTAGATCCACGAATTTTGCTTAGAAACTAGATCAACACTTTTTAATATTGAGTAATTATTTACCAGACTTTTTATTTTGCATTTAGCTTGGAATAAAGCACTTTTTTACTTCCATCACAACACGGCCACTAAATTAGTTAGGGAATCAGACTTCATCAGAATCCATCCTCCTACAGAATATGTTTAATCATAACGGCAAACTACCCAATAAATACCAACAATATTCCCAAGGTCTTAATGGACTTATACCTCAGCAACAAATGAGTCAGCAGCAACAACAACAGCAGATGTATCAGACCTCTCAGAAAAGTTCCAACAGTAGAGATATATGGCAAAATCATGTTCATTCCCAATTGCTAAATAAGAAACAACTGGGTAATCCCGTACATGGTAGGACTCCAATGTTAATGGCAAATAATGACGTCTTTACTATTGGTCCTTATAAATCAAGAAAGGATAGTACAAGGATATCTGTATTGGAAAAATATGAAATTATAGGTTATATTGCAGCAGGTACTTATGGGAAAGTTTATAAAGCTAAAAGTCGTAAATTACCCAATGAGGGGTCTAGTGATCAAATAAATAAATTAAATCGAAACAAAAATACAGATATTTTAATGCAGTCTAGGCAAGATTCTGATAATAAGATCAATATACAAGACCGATCGGTACAAAATATAGATCCCATCAACACAACTGCTAGCAGTATTGGCAGTAATAATAATAACAATACTGATACTATACGACCAGATCTGAGGGCAAAAGAAAAGGCCAATCTATCCTCAAATAATATTATGCCCACTGGTTCTAATGTTAGTAGTATCCCAGACTCTGCTACTAATAATAACAATAATAATAAAGATGTGACAGCAGGAATTAAGGATATCAAAAGTACTCATAGTAGTGTGTCTAGTGCAGTTGCCTCCAAATTAGGAACTCCAAATGGGAAAAAAGTACAATCAGTATATTATGCCATTAAAAAATTTAAAAGTGATAAAGAAGGTGTTGAACAAGTCCACTATATTGGTATATCACAAAGTGCATGTAGAGAAATGGCATTATGTCGAGAATTAGACAATAAACATTTAACTAAATTAGTAGAAATATTTTTGGAGAGGAAAAACATCTATTTAGTCTACGAATATGCAGAACATGATTTATTACAAATTATTCACTATCATTCCCATCCAAAGAAAAGATTGATACCCACCAAGATGGTGAGATCCATTATGTGGCAAATCTTAGACGGTGTATCATTCTTGCACCAAAATTGGATCTTACATAGAGATTTAAAGCCTGCCAATATTATGGTTACCGCAGATGGATGTGTCAAGATTGGTGATCTTGGTTTAGCAAGAAAATTTTCAAACCTTTTACAAACTTTATACACTGGTGATAAAGTTGTGGTCACGATTTGGTATAGAGCACCTGAACTTTTATTGGGGGCAAGACATTACACACCTGCAATTGATATATGGGCTGTTGGTTGTATTTTTGCTGAATTAATTGGACTTCAACCACTTTTTAAAGGGGAAGAGGCTAAGATGGACTCCAAAAAGGGTGTTCCATTCCAGTCAAACCAAATGCAAAGAATCCTTGAAATTTTAGGTACTCCAAACTCTAAAATTTGGAAAAATCTACACAAATATCCAGAATATGAGAACTTAGCCAAATTTCCAAAATATAGAGAGAATTTAGCCACATGGTACCATTCCACTGGAGGCAGGGACACTCAAGGACTTGATCTTCTTCACAAATTACTTTATTACGATCCAATTACAAGAATAGATGCTATGACCGCTTTGGATCACAGCTATTTTACTAATAGCGATAATCCTGTTAGTGAAAGTGTTTTTGAGGGCTTAAACTATCATTATCCCGCAAGAAGAATTCATACCGAGGATAGTGATATTATGAACGTTGGGCGTGCACATAAATCCAGAAATATAAATTCTCAGTCTCAAATGATGTCACATAGTGGAAATAATACTACTTTAGGCGGGTTGGGTGTTAATAGAAGGATATTAGCTGCTGCGGCTGCAGCCGCGGCAGCAGTTTCAGGTAATTCACTTCCTTCTGGCTCCAAAGGTTCCGAACCTTCGAGAAAAAAGAGACGGTAAGAAACAGTTTTCGTTTGAAACCATTTCTTATCTTTAGCATTAGCATTTTTGTCATTATTATAATCCATTATTCATTATTCGTTGCCCATTTCTATATAGCATACTATTGTTTTTTATAGTTTCATCGCAAAGACTCTTTTCGCATAACTCTTCAGCATAAAGTTTCTAAAGAATGCATTTATCTCAGTATATATTGTTTTCTATAGTACATAAGTTCTTTTTATATAGATATCAATGAATAATGACAGGTTATTGGAAGAGATCAGAATTTGAAGGGTTATATTTATTTTCTACCATTCTTTCTCTTTCTCTTGAATCCTATGAGTCTTCTAACATCATTACTCATACCATTTTTCTCAGTATTTTGCTTTTCTTCCTCTAATTTTTGCCTCTTTTGTCTTTCGTTGGCTTCCCTTTCTTCAATTCTTCTCTTAGCGTTTTCTCTAGCTCTGCTTGTATTTTCGATTCTTCTCTTAACAACATTAGCATTATCGATGGCAAATTCCACACATAAACGTCTTCCTTTAGTATCGTCATATTCAATCATTTTCTTTTCTTCATCAGTCAACCCTTCTAGGACTTCATCGTGTGTTACTAAATGAACATTTAACCATCTTAACCCCATCAAAGCATGTTTATGATCCTTAAATTCTATGAACCCATAACCTCTACTTCTACCTACAGTAGAACCTTTGACTTCCATAATAACTTTAGCTTGTTTAACAACCCCATGTTTCTTATCCTTCTTCTTTTGTTGAGCAATTTCTTCAGGAGTCATGAACTTATACTTTTCTCTTGTAGATCTTAGAATTTCTTCTTGGCTTAATGGATGTCTTTCACCATTCTTAACTTGAGTAGCGAATTCAACAATGGCCTTACGAGCAAGGGCTTTTAGAGACTTATCATTCATAGCTCTTGGTAAATTTCTAATAGCTAGTCTGGTCAAGGATAAACGTAGAGAAGGATTCTTTTTTAATTGATCGACTCTTAACTTGTAAGATTTTTCTCTGATTTCCATATCCTTTTGGGATAATAATTGGGATAATTTAGAACCTTCAACAACTTTACCTTCATTTAATAAATACAAATTACGCTTATCACGTTCACCTGGGGCTTTACCTAGTAGTTCTTTACGTCTTTCAGCATTCTTTTCTGCCCTAGTATTGGCATCTTCTCTATTCAAGGTTGGAGCAACAGAAAGAACACGCCCTTCATAAACATATTCTGGTAAGACATCATCATCGATCAAAAGAGAAGTTGCACCAGCTGCTGGAGCATGTTCAATACAATAATTGTAGGTTTTTTCATCTCTGAAAGCTACGAAAGCAGTACCTTTAGCTAGACCAGTTTCCCTATCCATGACTGGTAGAGCGTATTTAACAGAGCCAAACTTACTGAAATGTTCGGACAAAGATTCAGCGGTAGCGTCATATGGGACATTACGAACGAAAATGGAGAATTGGTCTCTTCTGTTCTTTTGCTGAGGTTTTCTCTCAAAATCTTTCTTTGTCTGGGACTCTTCCTCTTCATCACTTAACTCTTCATCAGAATCTAAAGAAATATCATCAGCTTCATCACTTTCTTCTTTTATCTCTTCTCCTTCTTCCTCTTCGTCTTCGGATTCATTTTCAGATTCATTTTCAGGTTCCACATCTTCTTCTTCTTCATCTTCATGTTTCTTTTGATAATTTTCCCATCTGTTCTTTTGCACAGCAAAATCAACAGCCACAGCTCTACCATCGATCTTTAAGTCCTTAGTGTTTTCTAAAGCATTTTTACAATTACTGATTTTTTTCATTGTGACGAACGCAAATCCACAAAGTTTCCCATCACGTTTTCTTGGGATAGTGGCTTCAACAACAGTACCAAACCGACTGAATATTTTCTTTAACTTTGTTGGATCACGACAACTCCAAGGCATATTTCTAATAATTAACTTTGGTTTACCTTTTAAACCTTCGTCATCATCCTCTTCTTCATCATTGTGTTGGGATTTTTGAACATCTTTTCTTTCCTTAGGCTTACCAGTTTCTTTTCCTTCACCAGAATCATTCTTGTTGGAACGTTCTCTTCTCTTGGCGATATCGACTCTTAAAAGATGACTTTGTAATTTAGCCTTTCTAGCTTTAGTTAAGGCTTCTTGAGTATCCTCTTCTGTAGCGAAACTGACAAAACCGAAACCTCTTGATCTCTTGTTTGTATCCTTAACAACAACAGCATGCTTAGTTGGGGCAAAATTAGAAAAGAACTCGGTCAATTGTTCATCAGTAACATCTGTAGGAATGGATCTAACAAATAAAGTTTTCATATCTAACCCATTGTCGGAGACATTTTCTTTCTTAGTTTTTCCCTGGGCCTGAGACATATTATATATTACTGGTGTTACTTAAATAAACCGTTGTCGTTTGAAGTCAGAAAAGCTTGCTATTTATCTTGACAGTGTGAAACAAATATGGTCTGTCCTCGACTACTACTATTTTTTGAAGCTCATCGCAAAAAATTTTCTTATAAAAAAAAAATTTCATACACCGGGTAAAAAAAAAAGAAAGATTTAAGGTGGTGACAGCCATAGTGAACTGATAAAATCAGGGTTCCTGTTGGCATTCTTGTAACATTCTATTTTTGTCTTCAGCAGATAAGTTGGGGATCATTTCAATGTACAAAGAAGCCTCTCTTTTATGGCCTTTGCTTTTCAATCTACGGTAAAAAATTTCATATCCAATTGGTGATTTCTTGGCCGTAGCTAATTGTGATAATTCATCAAAGCGTTGTGTTTCAACTAAAACTTTACATTTAAGGTGATAGAATTTTCTTTCTGTGATTTTGAAAGTTCTCAATAATTCTTTAATATATTTGTCTTGTTGCATTTCTATCAGTTTTGCTAATGTTTCATCTAAAGTGAATTGGGTAAAATCTGAATGGAAAATATTGGTTAAGGATTCTTGGAACTTGTTCAGTTGAATTTCTCTAGAGATCATAAAACTATCATGAGCTAATGCGGAGTCCCTTTTTGAAAATTTATCGAATAATTCTTTCACCTGAGGAAGTACAGCATTAAGGTCACCTTGTTTTCTGCCTTGTTCAATAATACAGTAAGATAAATCCAAAAACTTATCAGTTTGGCTAAAAAAATCAAGTAAGAAATTCAGATTATGTCTATTGAAATAAGAGTATAATTGATCATCAGCTGTGTCCAAGATTAATAACTTGGTTAACTGTACAGGGGTTAGTTTCTCTTTCAGTCTTAATAGTAAAGAGAGGACCAATTCAGGGTTCTGAGTAGTTAATGCTTCTTGAATTGCAATAGAATCATCATCTAACGAGTATAATGCCATTATCTTGGAAATTGGGTCATTTTCCAATAGGGATAAATTACGACAAAGAGAATATCTTCCTTCAACCAAAGCTACTTGAGCAATCTTAGCCATTGGTGCTTTCACACCTTCTGGAAGTTCTTTTAGCTGGGTTTGAATAGTTTGTAATAGTTCATTATCCTCTAAATCACTTGACGATTTTATCTTAGATGAGGACCAGTGAAAAAATAAAGAAGAGTATAGCTTATTTTCTCCAGTCATTTTTATTATTTCAATCACTTCAGCATATCTATTCATTAGGAACAAGATATTGATCACTTGGTTTAATCCATAAAATTGATATTCTTTCTCCGATATAAATATATTGAAAGTTCTTAATGCATTTAATAGTTTCATTAAATTACAGGTTTCGACAAATTCATTTGAATCATATGATTTGTATGGTAAAGAATTCTTACCAAAAACAGCTGCATTTAATAGATTTTTTTGGACTTGAGGATCAAATTCATCTCTCGTTGCATCGATACAATCTTCTACAGCTTTTCTTAGATCAAAATTACTTAACCTTTCTATAGCCTTTGCTGGATGTTCAGCTACCAACTTCCAAGAGTCTACCAACATGGCACCTGGTTCCGTGGATCCAATTCTAAAAATACCTACTGTTGAGTCTTTTACTTTTGTAATTAAGTTTACGTTAGTGTTTGTTATTACTTTTAAACCATCTATTTCTGGTTCTACAGATATTAATTCATCAGGATACCAAAAAGTGATATACGATCCATTTTTGTCATATATTTTGATCTCATCATTGAACACTAAAGCCACTAAATTATTTGTCAAAGATCTCAAATATTGTGGAGACATTTGATTATCATCTAAAGAAACCTCTGAGAGACACGGTTGTGATAAATCTTTGAATATTTGAAATTTATTGAATTTATAATTGAAAAGGAATACTAAGCCATTTGGTGATATAGCCACCTTATGCCATTCATGTAAATTTTTATGGGAAGTCAATTCCTTCCTTTGACAGTCAAATTCAAATACAGTGTTAACATCTAATAGTATAATCTTGTTATCTTTGAAACAGTCCCAATGATATTTTGTTAATAACTTGTAGGAAGATATGGCATTGTCTGTCTCTTTAGAATTCTTGACATTTCTACCATTATTTTTGTACAATAGCTCTAGTGTCAGGCTATCCCAATTAATTTTCCAAATATCTTGACTAGATTTTAAGATGGCAATATTATCTTTGCAATCCCATATCGTATCCGCCACATCAGTAGGCAAAGTTATTGTTTGTACATCTAATAAATCCCAATTCTTAATCAAACGTATAGAATCCTCCATAATGACAAGTAATTGCAGTCCTAACTTATCTTTAAAACTAATGCTAATTAATTTCCCCTTTCCTATCAATCTTACTGGAACAGATTTAATCAAATTACCTTTATAGTCATAAAGCTCGATGTTTTCACTATTGGCCATAGCAATAAAACATAATGAAGTAGAAAACAGGCTAGAGTCTCCTGCTTTCCTTAGTGTTGGCCATTCTAAGTTGGTCAATTGTCTATTTCTATAGTAAGAGTCCTGTAACTTCTCCCAATTGAAACTGGGATTCTCATTCATTTTGTGGTACTTAAACACCTTATACAAAGTGTTGGTATAATGGGTGGTTCAGTAACAGAATAAATGCCAAACGTTGGTTACTTTTAGTTTTTTTTGAAGGTTTGATGAAGATCAAAAAGAGGGACCACTTGTTAATAATAGTATTTTTTTTTCACTTCTACGGTTAATAAGATGTAGTATTTCACTATTAAAAGTGAGATTTGTAGTAAGTTTACATACATATATATGGGTTGATAGAGACTGGATGAGTACTGTGGAGGAAGATACAATTACATTGACTGCTTCAGATGGCACAAGATGTGCCATTTCAAAGAAAGCAGCCATGATTTCACCAGTCTTAAAAGCGATGATTCAAGGTTCATTTCAAGAGAAGGATGAAATAACATTACCAGATATTGGTCCCGAGGTGTTAGATAAAGTGATTGAATATTTGGAATTGAAGTCTAGTCATTTAAGTGACCAGTCTTTAGAAGATTTTAATTTTAATGTACCCCCGGAGATGTCCTTAGAATTACTGCTAGCTGCAGATTATTTAAATATATAATAATGTATATAATGTGGTTATGAATGGAAATGCGTCATTAATAAATATATATAAGTTGTTTGTGGATCTATATCAGCACTCTCAGACGTTAAAATGCAAAATGGTTGGGGATATAAAGGTGGAAAATGGAGGAATATCAAACATAGATCTTGAAATAAATGGGGAAATGGGAAGCTTATCTTCTTGAACCTCTGTTCAGACATCTCTGTAAATGAGCAGCAAACCTATTAGCAGATATTTCTCTATTACAATTTTGACAAAGGAAATATTGTGATGATTCTTGTTGTTTAGGTAACCCATTAAGATCCAGTATCCCCTTAGGGTCATAATGGTATGGTTTCATTTCTGGGTATCTTGAATGCAATTGTTTCTGTCTGACTGTTTCTTGGGATACTATATCTTGGATCATAGAATGTAACAAGTTGTCTATTATATTTTCAGAGATTGATCCGACTGTGACTATAGATTCTGACATTATATATATTAAATTTTTTTGTTTTAAGTAGTTTCAACCGCAATTCCAATGAATGCTCTATAGTGGTAGTATTATTTACCGTTCTGGTTGAATGGGTCTGGATTAAACCTTCTTTTCCGCCAAGTACCTCATTCCAAGCAGTCATAATTTCAATTTCACAGTGAAAATTTAAAGAGAGGTAAAAAAAAAAAAAGAAATGCTGTAAAGAGCAATTAGAGGGGCATCAACATATAAAATAAAAATAATATAATGTAAATAAATCTATTTCAAGACCTTACCGTCAACAATTTCCTTGTTTTCACCATTGACAACAACTGGCTTATCCCAAGCCCACATGTTGTTAACAAATTCTTTGTCTTCTTCGTTGGTTGGATCTAATTTAGTGTAAGAATAAGATTCCCAATCTGGGGCAACGTTAAAGGCTGGAACGTTGTCTTGACCTCTGACCATGACAGCACCAACAATACCGTTGTTGTTATCTTCACCATAGACAACCATGGAACCGAACATATATTTGGTAGAACCAGTTAATCTGTTGAAGAACCCACCGATTAAGTTGTTAGACATGAAAGTTAAGGTCAATTCATCATTATATTTGTATTCGACCTTCCATAAAGAATATTCTTCTGGGTTGAAATGTTCCCAGAACCATGGTAAAGCAACTGGTCTAGTATCTTCATTGGAATACTTTCTCTTCCATTCATCAAGAACAAAAGTTGGCTTACCAAGAGCTTCTAATGGGTGCTTTGGCTTCTTTTCTGGAGCTGGTTCAGTTGGAGCAGCAGCAGCTTCCTTCTTCTTTGGTTGCTCCTTCTTCTTTGGTTGTTCCTTCTTTTCCTTCTTTGGTGGATTGTACTTAATTGGTTCTTCAATGAATTGGAAGTCTTGGTAGAAATCCTTCATAACATCAGAATCAATGACAGTCTTGAACCATCTAACAATAGCAGGATGTTCATTTCTCCATTGTTTACCGAATAAATAGTTGAAACCTCTAGTGAAGGCAACAGCAGATAAGATATCAGCAAGAGAAATATTTTCAGTAGCTAAAAAGGTATAATCCTTTAATCTAGTTTCATAAATATTAACAAAATGAGCAATGTTATCATTACCCATGTCAACTAATTTCTTATTGTATGGTTTATCACCTTTTAAAGATTGGAACACATTAGCAATATTTGGTAATAAATCAGAATTAGCTAAAGATTGCCATCTAATCACTTGAGCCTTTTCTTCCAAAGTAGCACCTAATAATTGAGATTGTTTCTTGGTATCATTAGATAAATTGACTAAATAGTAAGCAATGGCCATAACTTCAGTCAATTTGTAACCCTTTGGAGAGATGAAATCTGGGACTTTCTTCAATGGGAAGTCCTTGGCGAATTGAACTTCATTGGTGGCAGGATCGACGACTTTGACGTCCAATTTCAAATAATTGACCAAAACTTTTGGTACAATAGATCTGACTCTAAAGTTAGCATACACGGTACCTAAAGACATCTTGTTTTGCTTGCTCTTCTGTTGTGTGCACAAGTCCCAATCAATCAAGCATTGCTCGAAATAACACAATTTGTCACTATTCTTCAAAGGAAAATAAGACTAAAAAAGCCCTAACCCAGAAACCCCAAACCACGTGACCAAGAAGTTAGGGCTCAAACCCCGATTTCAGAACTGGCTGCACATTTCCTGATTAGGAAACCGCGATGTTTCAAGATGGAATCAGAAATTTTTGCTCCAAAACAAAGGCTCTGGGACTTTAAACTTTAAAGATGGCGATATATAAATGTCCCATTGGAAGTATAGGGTGATTTACCAGGGGCAAAGTTGGAACTGTCCCATAGAGACTAGGTAACTTAACAAGAATGAGTGTCAGTGCAAAGGATAAAATAGAAGAAGCTGGTTCTGCAAGGAAACCTGAAGTGTCCCCAGTAGATTCTATAGATGAGTCTAAGTCTACATCTGTTAGCAATTCACCAAAGGATACAGACACAGCCACTAAGCTTGATAGTAATTTGATTGTGAAGACAAGTAGGAATGGTAAAATTGAAGATATTATTTCTCCAGTTGCTATAACACAAAAAAAACCCTATCAAGAAGATTCTACGGCCGATAGTAATAATAATGAAGTCTCGTCTAAGGGGAAAGCAGATTCTGATCATTTAATTAAAGACCAACAAAAGGACCCTATTTCTAGTAAATTGAGTCAAACTTCATTAAAGAGGAAAAAAATACCACCACCTTTAGGAATTGTACCTAATAAGAGAACACAACCATCGCAAGAAAATGAATATTCTGGTAAGAGTAAGAAAATATCTAAGCCTCAAATATTAACTAGACCAAGAGTACAATATTTAGGTAAAATACATCAAACGAGACAATACCCACAAACTGCTGCAGCTTCATATTTCCATAATAGACCAAGATATGGTGCTACACCAATGTACCCAAGTCAAGAACAACCTGTTCCACAACAGCAACAACAACAAGTACCGCCTTCTTTACAACAACAGCAACAACAAGGATTTGCCGCTTACCAACATAATGGCCCAGTAAGGTCACATCCAATGGGGCCCATGGTACCCCCACCTCCACCACCTCCTCCTCCTCCACCAGCAGCTTATCCTCCAATACCATTCCCAACATCAGCAAATCCATATATGGCATTACCACCACCACCACCACCATTTTATTATCCTTATGCAAGAGTACCTGGGAATCCAGGAATGATGAGTGCTCCAATTGTACCACCACCAAATACAACATCTGCATATTATCAATACCCTAATCCCATGATGGGTAATAATAGTACTGGTGATTATATGTATACTGAGGATTCGATACGTTCTGATGGATCTGAATATTTAATGAAGAAACAAGGTAGAAATAAGAGTCCCGATGACCACGTCGATACTGAAGGTGATGATAATAATAAGAAAGATGTTAGCGAGGAACAAGATGTCCCAACAAATGAAGAAGATGACATTGAAGGATCAGATTTGGCCATTGAAGAAGGTGCTATTCCAACACCAATCTTTACTAGGTTCCCACAAGGTATTTCATCTAATTCAGTGATCAATGGTGATGTACCACAAGAAGGTAATAATGGTGATATTATGTTTGGGGAAATTAGAATACTGGACAACCGTTATTCTTTTGAGTTCCCACAAAGAGACAATAATAAACTAAACAAGAAGATATTCATGAGCATTTGTAACCAAATTTGGGACGAAGCAGATAAATAAACATTCATTAAATAACTTAATATAATATATTGTTAATATATACGTTGAAACATCATTCTGCACGAAGGTGAATTTTTCACTTGTTTTCCAGAAATCACAATTTCAAGATAAATTTTAGCATTAAATCTTTAATTAACGTGAATAAATAAATATATTAGTTTATATTTTATAACTCAGGACTATCACCACGCGTCAATCCCAATTGAAAAGGGTTTAAACAGATAGAATTCAATTGGGGGAAAAGTTTCAAGAGAAGAAGGAAGCATAAAAAAATACTAATAATCAAAAAACTTTTCCAGATGTTATCTCTTTCATTAGTTAAATATCGTATGAAAAAGCATCCAATATGGGCAATTTTATTCCCATTTGTTGTGATTTTATCTATTTTATTTCTTTTATCAAAGAGAACTTATAATATTTTAGGTATTGATCCAACAAGTATTATGAATCAAAAATGGGCAAATGAACTTGAAAATACATGGTATTTCTCATTTACTAAAAAGTATAGAATGCCCAAATATGTTTATAAAGAACAAAAAGATTGGTTATTTAGTGATCATGTGGAAGATATTATTCCCAAAAATCATATTGCTCATTATGATTTAAATAAGTTACATTCTACTGCTCAATCTGCTGTTAATAAAGAACATGTATTAATTTTAACACCAATGCAAACTTTCCATAAACAATATTGGGAAAATATTTTACAATTAACGTATCCGAGAGAATTAATTGAATTAGGTTTTATCTTACCAAGATCACAAAGTGGTGATGAAGCATTGAAAAAATTAGAAACCGCAGTGAAGAAGATTCAATCAAGTAAGAAAAATGAAAGATTTGGAAAAGTGACCATCTTAAGACAAGAATCTGAAAGTTTTGATAAGTTAGAAGAAAAGGAAAGACATGCATTAGAAGTTCAAAAAGAAAGACGTTCTGCTATGGCTTTGGCAAGAAATGAATTATTATTTTCCACATTGGGTCCATATACATCCTGGGTCCTATGGTTAGATGGTGATATCGTGGAGACCCCAGTGAATTTAATTCAAGATATGACTGCACATGATAAGCCTGTTCTTGCTGCTAACGTTTATCAAAGATATTATAATAAAGATGATAAGAAGAATGATATTAGACCATATGATTTTAATAATTGGCAAGAAAGTGATACAGGACGTGAAATTGCATCACAAATGGATGATAATGAAATTATTGTTGAAGGGTATGCTGAGATTGCTACATATAGACCATTAATGGCTCATTTTTATAATTCTCAAAATCCAATTAATGAAGAAATGATTCTTGATGGTGTTGGTGGTGGATGTACATTAGTGAAAGCTGAAGTACATAGAGATGGTGCTATGTTCCCCAATTTCCCATTTTATCATTTGATTGAAACTGAAGGTTTTGCTAAGATGGCCAAGAGATTGAATTATGATGTATTTGGATTACCAAATTATTTAGTGTATCATATTGAGGAGTAGATGTGTTATATTTTTATATAATATTGTATTAGAATTAAAGAAAATAAAAAAAAAAAAAAAAAGACAAATTATTTGTATAAAGGTGGTCTTGATTTTTTATTTCTTTGCAATCTTAATAATAACCAATCCATTGAATCTATAATGCCATCACCAGTTAAAGCACTTACTGGGAGGACCCTCGAGTCTCTTGCACTTAAATGTTCAGCAATTTGATTAAAAATTTCTTTAATATCTTGAATTTCCATTCTATCTGGTCTATCTTGTTTATTGGCTAACATTAACACGGGTACACTTTCAATTTCATCATCCATCATAATGGAAGTTAAAGTATGTTTCCATTCATCAATTCTTAATCTATCGGTACTATCTACAACGAATATAATAGCATGACATTGTGAATAATATTCTGACCACATGGATCTCAATGATTCTTGGCCCCCAACATCCCAAAATTTTAATAATATATTCCCATTTGTAGTGATTGTGGCAACGTTTTGTCCCATTGTTGGGACAATTTTATTTAAATCCTTTGAATTGAGGTGATATAATCTTTTCAATGTTTCCAAAAAAGTTGTCTTTCCTGCATTATCTAACCCTAATATGAGTATTGAATATTGTTCTCTTTTATTCCAATTATTATATATACCTCGTACCAAATGAAACATTGTACTGTCTTCTTCATTTTGTTGTAAACATGAGTTTGACATATATTATGCATATTTTTTTTTCCTTTCACTTCAAATAAAAAAAAAATTGTATATATATATATATAGGGAAGAGACAAACTTGTTATATATCAAATTGTAAAATTATAAAATTTTCATCAGTTAATAAGAATTCATCTAAATTTAAATCGCATAAATGATCTCTCTGTTCATTACAAATAATTTTCCCACCCAACCAATTTAAATTTTTCAATAATAAATTTAAATCAATCCAATTTAAATCTCTGTGAAGATATAAATTCAACGTATGACAGGTTAATTTATCTGATAATTCTAATAGACAGATTAACCAATCTTTTAATTGATTTTGTTGAATTATGTTATGGAATAAAAATTTTAAATTTGGTGATATTATAATATTTAAATTTGAGTTTATTTGTTTTAATAAGATTGGATGTTGATTGTTGTATAGTAATATAGAATATGTATCTGCGATGGATCTCCAGTTGGAAGTGGGGGGCAACTTTGGAGAAGAATGGTTCAACTTCCCTGAGACATTATTAATTAGATAAAATTTTCTAAATTGCTTAAATTGGTTGAATGTAATTTCATTAGTTAAGAATTGTGATTCTACTAACAATATAATATCCCAATAAAACTCCATTAATTGATCAGTGGGGATATTATACGAAGAAATATCGATGTCACGCATACCAATTGGCAAACCCATCGGACGTAGTATTAGAATAGTATAAAAATTGGGGCAAGACACTATTTGATTTCATTAGAGCAGTGATTGGGAAAGATAATAGTATAATATCATTATTTGATATTATATTATCACTATTATTTATTAGGTTATTATTTGATATGAATGATATTATATTATTTTGTTTCTTTGCTAGAGTTTCTTCCATGTTGGGGTGTGTGTGTGTGTGTTGGGATAGTTGTACCCTTGCCTATGAGCATACATATAGACAAGCGTATATATATATATATATATATATATATATGTGCAAGAGTGTAAACAGGCCATCGCAGGATGTGGATTGCACGATCAACGGGGACTCACAGTGTGGAAGCCACCACAGTGCGGGAGCCCACGGCGCGGTGTCCGGCGTTCAACCCCCAGCAACACTTTCAGACTTCGTGGTTGGCGACAGAAGTCCGGTATTTGAAACATGGAAACGACAGCACCGGTTGTTGGACAGCATTGTGTACACTTCATATATCCCACACAGAGTACTTTTGTGCAACAATTAACCATATACCACTGCCGTTAGTGGACACCATTGCATACGTTTATCCTGTGATCAGAAATTACAGGTATCTTCTAGAAACCGAACCAAATAATACACACATAACGTATGGCCTCACCCACCAGCCACATAGGGCTGCCCTGGACGTGCCGCAGCGTTACAGAACAAGAATGCGGCCGGGTAACCCCGTGTACTATTCATATTACACTCTGTCACTTCCAACATCCCACTACACTACAACATATACACACATATATGTATATATATATATATATATATATATATATATATATATACTGTGATACCACACCTCTTTGTATATACACACCTCTCTTATCCCCTGTAAACACTACATTCTCACAAGCAAACAACTGAAAAATAATTTTGTCGTGTTTTTTTTTTTTTCCAGATCTTATTGTGAAGACAAAGACAAACAACTATTTTTTTTTTTTATTCCACATATCACTAATACTAGATACTCACCTCATACAGATAATATAGTAGGAGCTCAACAAATCCACGTGGACCAGTATGGCGGTGAAGACAACTCTTAGTGAAAAGAGGAAAATTAAGAAAAGATCAAATAAAAATAGATCTAATAGGAAACGTCAAAATTCAAGATTATGGTTAAGATATCTTTATTTATTTGGTGATATTATTAAGAAGAATAAATTGAAAATTATCTTCTTCGGGTTGCTTCTTACCGCTTTGGTATTGACTTTAAAATCTCTTTCAAACGATTCTAATTATATTGCTTCTTCTTCAAATTATAATGATTTATCCTTTAATCAAAGAGTGGAATATAATTTCGATAATGAACAAGCAGATTTCGATCCAGATTATACTAAAGTTAATGAAGATCTTGATACGTCAAATAATAATATTATCTCTGAAGGTGACACTGAACTGGAAAATAATGATGACGCAGACTCCACTATATTAACTGAAGAGGATAAAAAAATTGATACAAATATTCAAGAAATTAAAGATAATTGGGGCAAGTCAGATTTTGTCAAAGATTTCCCTGATATTAAATTTGAAGACACTATTCAAGGTGCCACAGCCAAATCTTTAGCACGTAAAGGTTTAAAACCTAATGCTGCTCTTGTCATGTACATCTCGGATTCTACCATTGAAGATATTATTAAGACTATTAAATCCATTCAATCAGTTTTTAACAATTGGCTTCAATATCCATGGATTTTAATTAGTGCAGATGGGAAAGAATATAATAATGATGAATGGATGACCTCATTAAAGGAATCTGATTTATTTACTGATCCTCAAGATGAAACAAGAATTAGACTACATATCATATCACAAGATAATTGGCCAATACCAAAATGGATTGATTTGGGGAAAATGGCACAATCAAGAAATAAATTAAGATTAACTCCATATGGTGATTCAATTAAATTTAGACAATGGACAAGATATTTTACTGGATTTTTCCCACAAGAAAAATTTATGTCTCAATTTGATTGGATTTGGAATATTAAACCAGGTACAGAATTATTATGTGATGTTGATTTTGATTTATTTAGAATGTTACAAGATAAACAAAAATTAATTGGGATTGCCGGTTCATGGAAACCAGAGGGGGTTACACAAAATGAAGTTTGGAATTTTTTCCAAATGTTAAGAAAGGATCGTAAGGATAAAGTTGCAAAGGATAATTTATCAAAGATAATGATTAAACAACAAAATGATAAAGATAAAGATAAAGATAAAAAGGAAGAATTTGATTCATGTGAAGTATTAATTGAAAATTTCTCTTTATCAAATTTAAATCTTTGGAGATCAAAACCATATCTAGACTATTTTGATTTAATTGATAAAGAAGGTTATATCTTTCATAACGGTTGGTCAATTAATACAATTCAATCAATGGCTGCAAATTTATTAATTAAGAAAGATTATTTACAATATTTTGATCATTTAGGATTCCAAAATGATGATTATATTAATTGTCCAATTGATGATGATATTTATAGAAGTTATAAATGTACTTGTGATCAAGGTTCAGATTTAACTTTTTCAAATAAAGCCTGTTCAAATAGAATTTATGATGAATTAAAACTTTCAAAACCAGATAATTGGGATAAACATAAAGATATCTTAAAATGATCAAATAGAATTTTTTTAAATAGAACTTTTCATGTATAATAAAACAATAATATAGATATATGGTTTACAGAAAAGAGACGAATAAATATTGGACAACAATATATATTAGAATGATATTTAATGCTACAAACACCTATTTAAAATCTTACTATTTCAATCGCTTCGCATTCTTTCTCCCTCTTGTAATTTTTTCTTTTTTTTGTTGTTTTTTTTAAACTTGTATACCTGTTCATAGATCATCGAATTTAAAATGTTGTGTTTGTGAATTAGAATGTTGATACATATATTGATTTCCCTCGTTATTAAAGTTATAATTATAATTATAATTATTATTATTATTATTATTATTATACCTCTGATCATCTTCCTCTTCATCCTCTTCTAAAGTTTTCAAAATTGATGAATAATTAAAATAATAATCATTAGGATCATTTTCTCCAATTATACTATTATTATTATTTTCTTCTTCAATTGTATTAAATGTAAAGGGAATATTATTAGTATTTTTTTTGGAAGAATATAAAGTATTAAAATGTCTTGGTATGAATGAATTTGTGTATGGAACATCAAAAATGGCAAATGAATTATTTGAAGAACAAGAAGAAGCAGATGAGGAAGAAGAAGCTGAAGATGGTGGTGTTGGTATGGATTGTTGTTGTTGTTGTTGTTGTCTTGGATTTTTAATTGGTGATTGATATATATAATTAGTATTATTTGTTGCAGGTCTTGAAAACCAATCTTTTTCTTCAAAAGAATTTGGTTCAGTTAATAAGAAATTTTTATAATATTGTGCTGGTTGTGTAGTATTATATCCAATTGGTGTATTAGTTGGTGTATCTATTTCAAATGAGGAAGAAGAAGAAGAATTATTATTATTATTAGTAATATTACCACCTTGTAAAATATGAGCATTTGCACATTTATTACCAAATTTACAATTACCCATTTTAAAATATTTACAAGGTCTTTTATTAGCTTCTTTAAAATCTAAAGAATGTGAAAATGGACATGAATTACCAGCAGAACAATTACCTTGTTTATAAAATTTACATGGTACATGGGAATAATTTTTAGTTTGTTGTGATGAATTCTTAGTAATTAATAAATGTTCTAATATAATTTTCTTCTTCTCTGGAGGAAAATTCGATGGGATATTAAGTTCTGACACATTATTGTTTATTTTAGGACCCTTATAATACATTGGGCATATAGGGATGAAACGTTAATTTTTTAAACAAAAGATAATTTTTGAAGTAAAAAAGAAAATAACCAAAAGACAGAAAATACAAAATAAAATTGCAAAAGTGATATTTAAAAGTTGACTGAGAAGTGGATATTAATTATAAAAATATCAAATTCATATACTAAACCCGGTTTTAATATTCAAATCCACTATAAGAAGGAATGAATGTGAAAAAATTACCAAAGAGAAAACAAAGAGATCTTGTACAATTATATATATATGTCAGAAAAAAAAGTTTCAACTACCCTCAAACGTAAATAAATATAAATATATATATATGATATTACCCCAAGTATGATTAAAACCTTTGTTTAAAGAAATAAGCTCTCCCCTTGTAAAAAAGTTCCCCATCTTTATTGAAGCTACTACAACACCTTTATAAAAAAGATCCCTTAATGACAGAACTTTACATTCAACGAAAGCCAAGAACAAGAACAAAAAAACAATACACCTATCCCAGGTTTAAAGCATAATAAATTCACTTTGAGTGGTCTCATTAAGGTATTATTGTTATCCATATAAATCTTACAATGGTTAAATAAGAAGGACAAATGAATTTTGATTGTTTTTTTGGGGGAGAAGTCCGAAACTTGTGACAAGGAATGTCGCCCTTGGCCCTTAATTAATTAAATAAGGAAATATTTCAGATCTTTAGTGAATAAATAGTAGCTGGACTATCATATGTATAAAACACTGTGTTCTTCTGTGGTAAGTCACAACTGCACTATTCCTTCCATATCACCTTGAACGAGTGTCCCACTAAGAAAATGTTAGAAAAAAAGAAATCAAAGAAGAAATACAGTGAACTCTTTATGACATGAGTGAGAAATGCAAACAAAGCAAGCCAATATATATAGCTACACTGAAACATGAGTGAATATAATAGAACTAGATATAATAATAATAGTAATAATAAGAATCAACAAGAAAGTGATTCATCAAGAGGTCCACCTTCATCCTCTTCTTCAAGATATCAACAGCCTTCATATTCTCGTCCCAGATATAATTATCATCACTCATCTTCCCGTGGCGGTGGATATCATTATAATAATAATAATAATAACAGAAATCACCCATATCCTAGATATTATGGTCATAATGAATACAGTGGTGAAAGATATCGTGGTGTAAATACATCAACATCATCACAATATAGATCCGGTCACATACAGAATAATAATAGTGGTGAGAACACGACAAGATATGAAAATAGTGGATATATAAGGAGAACACCATCTCCACATGTTCAAAATAATATTGCTTCAACATCTACTGCTGTTACACAGGAGGAGAATTTTACGAATGTGGTTAAAAACGATGGTGTGGAAGATACAAATTCAAATATCAATAATGTGGTCCCTGGAAGTGAGAGTAAAATAGAAGATTTGGAAAATATTATTAATTCACATCCCATCGAATATCTTATTGGTATGACTGAAACCACACCTAAAGATAAATTAAATGAAATAAATAAAATTGCTGAAGATATAAATAGTAAATTAGAAAAACATTTACTATCCACCAATGAATTTAATCTTGAATTACAATTATTAATTAATCAATCTGAAAAGGATTCATTAAACGTTCAATTGACACAAGAAAAATTGGATAACTTATTGTTGATGCAGTGATATATATAAGAGTGTATCTGTTTAATTATTCAATATTTTGCTTTTTCAGTATTTTGTGACACGTTTCATACAGTGCTAATACATCATCCCAATCTGGCACCAATTATCCCTTTTGGGACACCCACCACACAACTCCGATATCTCCAGATTCATCCGCCTGACACCATCTGTCGCACCGAAAACTCCGACCTAAAATCACACTATTCCCCTCCCACCAGCCATAAACAACCCAATAAAGTAAGAAAAGGGCTGTTTTGTTTTTTTCGTGTTCACTACAACATTTCTAAATTAAGAAACTAACGATAATAATAATAATAAAATTCGTGCTGCTAACAAAAAACAAATTTCTCCCTTCAGAAAACACAACTTTATATAAAACAAATGTTATCTTCCTTTTAACTTGGCTGTACACACTAATTATTAGCTGTTAAGTGGTATGGTTAGAGATATATTTTTGGCTGGCACAGCCACTGTCTCTTTTTCCCATTTTTTCAACTGTTTATTTACTTTACACAACATGTGCCCCTCACTTTAATCATTCATATAAATCTTAATATATATGGGGCAGAGTTATATATCTTTCTTGGCACTAATGTAAGGGTATATTTTAAGTTAAATAGATTCACATCTTTGCTTTTGATTATTGCTAGAGTACCCAAACCTAAACAACTTTATAGAAAGAAAGAGCCTTAGGACTTTTCATTTTTCCATTTCAACTTAGCATAAACCCTTTGTAATATTCATAACGCTTCTACATCTCTCTCTTCCTCTTTTACCTTCCTTTGTTAATTATATCCCTGGCATATACATATCATAAAACCAAAAATGAAAAGAGAATTAAAAATTTTATTATTAGCTAACCTGTCCTTAATCATATTCATATTATACTACACATTTGACCTTCATATGTTAATTGTTGATCTTACTTTAGAAGATTCTATTCCAAGTGAAGAAATTGCACCAGATAATATTTTCTTAAAAGATTTATCAAATCAAGATTTTATAATACCTAAAATTATACATCAAACATATAAAGATGAAAATATTCCACAACATTGGCAAAAGGGTCAATTAAAATGTCAAATGTTAAATCCAGATTATAAATATATATTATGGACTGATGAAATGATTGAAGATTTTATTACAAATAAATTTCCATGGTTTTTACCAATTATGAAATCTTATAAATATCCAATACAAAAAGCTGATATTATTAGATATTTTGTACTTTGGACTTACGGTGGCATTTATATAGATTTAGATGATACATGTGAAAGAAATTTAGATCCATTATTAACATATCCTGTTTTCTTAAGAAAGACCTCACCATTTGGTGTATCTAATGATGTCATGGGTTCAATTCCAAAACATCCATTTTTCTTTAAAGCTATTCATTCATTAAAACATTATAATAAAAATTGGTTTGCACCATATTTTACTATTATGGCCTCCACTGGTCCAGTTTTCATTAGTATTATTTGGAAACAATATAAAAGATGGGAAAAATTAAAACAATATTGGAATCCAAATTATCATTATATAATATCTGAAAGAAGTGTTCGTGTTTTACAACCATGGGATTATAAAGATTATCCAAATTCTTTTTTTTCAATATCCAAAGGTAGTTCATGGCATCTTGATGATGCAAATTTTATTAAATCTTTCCTAACACATATTTTATCATGTGTAGTGGCTGGATTTATATTAGGTTTCATTATATTATATGGAGAATATTGTTTTTATTGTTTTATGTGTGCCAAGAAAAATTATAACATCATAATATTTTGGAATAAATTAAAGAATATAATACATAATAACAGATTTTATCATAATACTAACAATAACTATTACACTACTTCATCTTATTTCTCTCCAAATAGGTTAAGAAAGGACTCAAATAATTTGCTAAACTTAATTGATTTAGAAAAAAATAATCATAATCATATTCATAATAACCATAGAAATACTGGATAATACAGTAGGCGAGAACAAAAAGAAAGACAGGAAAAAATAGTTACGTGGAAAAGTCAGAACAGTATGTAAGTTATTAAAAAAGTTTTCCCTTTTCCTTTTCTACATTCCCAGCATGATGACTTGTTAATTATAACATATCTAATAACCGATGACAAAACACCGAGGCATTTTTATCTTTATGTTAAAAGAAACATTTATTACGTATACAACTTACACTTTTCTTTTTTTTTAAATATTTATATATACACTCTTTTTGATTTAACAATATACTTATTCTGGTTACCATGGTAACAAGAAAAAAAACGTTTCTTTTTTCCTCTCCAAAACCGTCATCCTTGCTCTTTTGAAACGAAAAATAAACAAACAATACCAGTAAATATGTCAAATGTTGAAAGATAACAACCGCTTAAGATTAGTTAACATTTCTTCTTTCCAATAGTTGGTTTCTTTTGAGCGAAGTCAGACTAAATTAGCCATATATTCCCTACTAAAAATAGTAATATTGAGATAAAAGAGAAAGAGAAATAAATATTCACTTTCCTTTTCAATTACACCGGATCTTAAGAACAAGAGATAGGTGCAATAAGAACCGTTTTCAATACTGTTAATATTTATTATGGTTCTACCAACCGTTCAAACTTGAACATGAAAAATACCTGGCTTTTAAAATTTTTTTCCTACAAAATTCCCGCTTTAGCTACTTACCGACCTTTCGGATAAGCCGGAACATCAGATAGGGTTAAATTATAGGTTTCCAGGCCAGCCGTGTTAGTGGGGTCAGTTGGCAAGCGTGTTCTTGAAATTTAACAGAGTTATTTAGATTGTTATTGCTGTAGGGTATTGTTTTGGCTTGTTTCTAAACGTTTAGGTTATTATAAATCCTTCGGGTCTTACTTTTCTATGATTCATTTTTTTTTCTAATTACAAATTTAAACCCTCATTTTAAAACCGTTACCTATTGTACTTTGCTAAGGGCCTTACCTTTTGTTTTGGTAAATTAAGCCGCATGAACTCAATTGTTTTAATGTTTAAGCATAACAGATCGTGTATTGTTGTTGAAATTATATCCCACAAAAAAACCTTCTTTTCGTTGTTTTGTTTCTTGTTTTTATTGTAATTTCTTTTTTTTTCAAATGAACTCATTTCAGAAAAACAATAGATAGTGTATATTTGCCGAGGGTCGGCCGGTACCGTTTTTCTACTTTTCTTTCAATGCAGGGATTTTGAAGATTTTTCTTGCAAAACCTTGCAATAACAGGCGCTATTTGTTTTTTTATTGTTCTTCAGAATATTTTGTGTGTATATTTTTGTTCAATCGGTTTCATTTCCCAAATAGTCTTCTGGTTGATAAAATTCCCTTTTCAGGCACCTCTTTGTGGAATATTTGTTTTTATCTCGAACTTTTTTTTCTTTTCTTCCTCGAGCATCGGTTCTTAAAAGAAAAAAATAAAATGAAAAATTGTAGCTTTTTGTAAAGAGTCATTGTTTTACTATCTTTTAAAAAATCACTTTGAGTTAACAGCCTTATTTGGGTTTATCTGCTAAGAGCCATTTCTAGATACATATCTTTTTATAATAATACGCTAGGAAATGTTTTTTTCAAAATGTCTCATTCCAAAAGATATATAAAGAGTTGATTACTTTAATCATCATCTTTTAAATCCTTCTTATTTCCATTCCATGTTTTTCCACTTAACCTTCTTATTCATTTCATAGATATCCATACAAACATATACATTATAATGTCTTCTAAGGAGGAAAGGGACAACTCGTCCAAGTCTCATGATGAAGATACTAATTCATATGCCGAATCTATTCGTTCATATGATGATATGCATATGGATGATGAACAATTAAATGTCACTTCACAATTATCTAGACATATCTCTAATATGTTATCCAATGAAGTCGGTGTAGAAAAATTAGAATCTTTAGCAAAAGTTATTTCTACAAAGACTAAGAAAGAAATGGATGCCTTTGAAGTTAATGAATTGGATTTCGATCTAAGAGCTCTATTAAACTATTTAAGATCCCGTCAATTAGAACAAGGTATCGAACCTGGTGATTCTGGTATCGGTTTTAAAGGTGTTACCACTGTAGGTATCGATGCTTCTGCTGCTTTTGGTCCATCTGTTGAAGAAATGTTAAGAGATATGGTTACTTGGCCAAAGCATTTGATTCATAAATTTAAGAAACAAAATGATGTCCCAATGAGAAATATTATTCAAAATGTTACTGGTGTAGTCGAATCAGGTGAAATGTTATTTGTTGTTGGTAGACCAGGTGCTGGTTGTTCAACCCTTTTAAAGACTTTATCTGGTGAAACTGAGAATTTTGTCTCGGTCGATGGTGAATTCTGTTATGATGGTTTAGAACAAAAGGAAATGATGGAAAAATATAAAGGTTATGTTATCTACTGTCCAGAATTAGATTTCCATTTCGCTAAGATTACCGTCAAAGAAACCATTGATTTTGCTCTAAAATGTAAGACTCCACGTGTTAGAATCGATAATATGACTAGAGCGGAATATGTTGACAACATGAGGGATATGTGGTGTACTGTTTTCGGTTTAAGACACACTTATGCTACAAAGGTTGGTAATGATTTTGTGAGAGGTGTCTCTGGTGGTGAAAGAAAGAGAGTCTCTTTAGTCGAAGCTCAAGCCATGGGTGCCTCTTTATATTCTTGGGATAATGCCACTAGAGGTTTAGATGCCTCTACTGCTTTAGAATTTGCTCAAGCTATCAGAACTGCTACTAATATGATGAATAACTCTGCTATTGTTGCTATCTACCAAGCTGGTGAAAACATTTATCAATTATTCGATAAAACTACTGTCCTATACAACGGTAAACAAATTTTCTTCGGTCCTGCCGATAAAGCTGTTGATTACTTCGAAAGAATGGGTTGGGTCAAGCCAAATAGAATGACCTCTGCTGAATTCTTAACCTCTGTCACTGTCGATTTCGAAAATAGAACTTTAGATATTAAGCCAGGTTACGAAGATAAAGTTCCAAAGTCTGGTCATGAATTTGAAGAATACTGGTTGAACTCTCCTGAATATCAAGAAGTTCTTGCTGAATACGACGCTTACGTTCAAAGACATCCTACTGAAGAAACTAGAGATAGATTACAAGTTGCCAAGAAACAAAGATTACAATCTGGTCAACGTGAAAACTCTCAATATGTTGTCAATTACTGGTCTCAAGTTTATTACTGTATGATTCGTGGGTTCCAAAGAGTTAAAGGTGATTCTACTTATACCAAGGTTTACTTATCGTCTTTCTTAATCAAAGGTTTAATTGTCGGTTCTATGTTCCACAGAATTGATGATAAGAGTCAATCTACAACTGATGGTGCTTATTCTCGTGGTGGTATTTTATTCTATGTCTTATTGTTTGCTTCTGTTACTTCCTTGGCTGAAATTGGTAATTCTTTTGCTACTAGACCAATTGTGGTGAAACATAAATCGTATTCGATGTATCATATCTCGGCTGAATCTCTACAAGAAATTATCACTGAATTTCCAACTAAGTTTGTTGCTATCCTTGTTTTGTCTTTGGTTTCATACTGGATCCCATATTTGAAATATGAAGCGGGTGCTTTCTTCCAATACTTCTTATATTTATTGACTATCCAACAATGTACTTCTTTCATTTTCAAGTTCGTTGCTACTTTAACTACAGATGCTGTTACTGCACATGCTATTGGTGGTCTATGGGTTATGATTCTTTGTATCTACTGTGGTTTCGTTTTACCAATTGGTGAAATGCATCATTGGATTAAGTGGATCCATTTCTTAGATCCTTTAACCTATGCTTTTGAAAGTTTAATGTCCACAGAATTCCACGGTAGACAAATGTTGTGTAGTTCTTTGGTTCCAAGTGGTCCTGGTTATGAAAATGTTTCTATTGCCAACCAAATTTGTAATTCTGCTGGTGCCGTTAAGGGTGAAAGATATGTTAGTGGTGATGCGTACATTGACCATCAATACCACTTTGGTTACAGACATGCTTGGAGAAACTGGGGTGTCAACCTTGTTTGGACTTTTGGTTATATTTGTGGTAACGTCTTATTATCTGAATTTTTGAAACCAATTCAAGCTGGTGGTGATTTATTACTTTACAAGAGAGGTCATATGCCTGAATTAGGTACTGAATCCGCTGAAGCTAAGACTGCCTCCAGAGAAGAAATGATGGAAGCTTTGAACGGTCCAAATGTTGATTTAGAAAAAGTTATTGCATCCAAGGATATTTACACCTGGAACCATTTGAATTATACTATTCCTTACGACGGTGCTACTAGACAATTATTGTCTGATGTCTTTGGTTATGTTAAGCCTGGTAAGATGACTGCGTTAATGGGTGAATCTGGTGCTGGTAAGACTACTTTATTGAATGTTTTGGCTCAAAGAATTAACATGGGTGTGATTACTGGTGATATGTTGGTCAATGGTAAACCATTACCTGCTTCCTTCAATAGATCGTGTGGTTATGTTGCTCAAGCTGATAACCATATGGCCGAATTGTCTGTTAGAGAATCTTTGAGATTTGCTGCTGAATTAAGACAACCAAAGTCTGTTCCTATCCAAGAGAAGTATGAGTATGTTGAAAAGATTATTAAATTATTAGGTATGCAAAACTATGCTGAAGCTTATATCGGTAAGACTGGTAGAGGTTTGAACGTTGAACAAAGAAAGAAATTGTCTATTGGTGTTGAATTAGTTGCTAAACCATCCTTATTATTATTCTTGGATGAACCTACCTCTGGTCTAGATTCTCAATCTGCCTGGTCTATTGTCCAATTTATGAGAGCTTTAGCTGATTCTGGTCAATCTATTTTATGTACTATCCATCAACCTTCTGCTACTTTATTTGAACAATTCGATAGATTATTATTACTAAAGAAAGGTGGTAAAATGGTTTACTTTGGTGACATTGGTGAAAATTCTTCTACTTTGTTGAGTTACTTTGAACGTCAATCTGGTGTTAAGTGTGGTATTTCTGAGAATCCTGCTGAGTATATGTTAAACTGTATTGGTGCTGGTGCAACTGCCTCTGCTTCTGCTGACTGGCATGAATTGTGGTTAGCTTCCCCTGAATGTGCTGCTGCTAGAGCTGAAGTTGAACAATTACACAAGGAACTTCCAAGCAGACCAACCTCTGATGACCCTGAATTAGCTGGTAGATTCGCTGCTTCCTTTTTAACCCAAATGAAATGTGTCGTTCGTAGAACTAAGATCCAATTCTGGAGATCTCCTATCTATATTAGAGCTAAGTTCTTAGAGTGTGTTTCATGTGCTTTGTTTATTGGTTTGTCCTATGTCCGTATCAACCATTCTGTTGGTGGTGCTTCATTAGCTTTCTCATCTACTTTTATGATTTTGGTTATTGCATTAGCTATGATTAACCAATTACATGTTTTCGCTTATGACTCAAGAGAATTGTATGAAGTCAGAGAAGCTGCTTCAAATACCTTCCACTGGAGTGTTCTATTGCTATCCCATACTATTATTGAAATTATGTGGACTATGATCTGTCAATTCTTTATCTGGTTCTGTTACTACTGGCCAATTGGTTCAAACTCTTCTGCTCCTGAGGCTGGTTACTTCTATTTCTTCTACGCTTTGATTTTCCCAATTTATTTCGTCACCTATGGTTTATGGATTCTTTATTTGTCTCCAGATGTCCCATCTGCCTCCATGATCAATTCCAACCTGTTTGCTGCTATGATGCTGTTCTGTGGTATTTTACAGCCCGGGCGTAAGATGCCAGGGTTCTGGAGAGGATTGATGTACAACGTGTCTCCTTTCACTTATGTTATCCAATCTTTAGTTGCTCCTCAAATCCATAAGAAAAAAATTGAATGTGGTCCAAATGAATTTTTGAAAATGGACCCACCAGCTGGCCAAACCTGTGGCACATACTTGGCTAAGTACCTTGAGGACAACACTGGGTACTTATTGGAACCAAACGCCACCTCTGACTGTCTTTACTGTCCAGTTTCCACTGGTGATGAAGCCGTTCTTCAATATAATGTGAAATGGAGCTACAGATGGAGAAACTTCGGTTTCATGTGGGTCTACATTTGCTTCAATGTCGTTGCTATGTTGGTTTGTTACTACGTTATGAGAGTAAAGGTGTGGAGTTTGAAATCTGTGCTTGATTTCAAGAAGTGGTTCAACGGTCCAAGAAAGGAAAGACACGAACAAGATACCAATGTCTTCAAGGCTACCAAAGAAGACAAAGAAAGAGTCACCAAGCACTAGACTCTTCGAAATTCAATACATTCTTTATTTATATATATCACTCTTTATAGACTATCGTTATCTATCTTTAATTATGAAAATGAAACTAATATTTTAAATCTGTTACTTTTTTTTTGATCTTTGAAAAAGTGAAAAGCTGCCTTTAAGTGGTTCAAGGAGGGAAAAAAAGAAGGAAGCTATAATTTCCCAAGGCCAGTAGGATCTGGGGAGGGAATTTATAAAAGTAGAAGGCGTTACTGTAATTCGATACGATGGAGTTACTTTTTATCACGGGTTTGCTGCACTGAGTAATATATAAGATGCTCGCAATGCTCTTGCAGGATTATGTGATACACTCCCAAGAAAATAAAGGAACAACGAAGTTAAAGAACAACATGCATTATTTAGTTTACATATTTATACCAATAGCCAGGTCATATATTTTAACCCTATCTACAGTATGTTATATCCTTTAGTGGCAAAAATAATCACCACACTTGGTAGTGTTCCGGTTTGTTAATTTATTGTTGATACAAACAAGTCGATCAAGAAGTTTAAAAATGCCTGCAGAACAAGTTAACTTTTTTCAGTGTAAAAAATAATAATAATTCTGAGTCATCGAATTCTCAAGCTGCTGTTACTTTAACTGACAATACAGCAAAAGATGTAGTAATTACTAATGTCAACACTAAGAATGAGGATAATAGTACTGCAAGGTCAAAGAGAGTTGAGTTGCCTTTAGAAAAGATGTTAAATGAAAAAAAAATTACTGGTACCGAAACTGATAATATTAAGGATACTTCAACTACAGCAACTCATAAGGAAAAGATACATGACAAAGAAAGCGAAATTGCTCAACTAAGATCAAAGTCTATCAGGATAGTACCTTATTACCATGGAAACGATACAGACAATGAACAGTTAGATTTTACAAAATGGAAGTATGAAATTGATACCTTCTATGAATTTATGCGTCTGAAACAATAACCGACAAGACAATGATTGAGTTAATCGGACTAACTGGTAGAGATTCTGCTGAAGAATGGCACAAGAAAAACAAAGAGAAATATAGCAAGTTTGAAGGTCTTATTGAGGACGTGGAAACCCAGTTCGGTGCCGACAATAGTATTTGGAACCTCAGTATATAAATGAAAAAATTCAAGTCTGAACAAACATCCATACAAGGAATTGGAAAGGAGTTCCATGAAATATCAAAGAAGGCTTCAAAAAATGTGCCTCCGTCAGCGTTAGCGGTAGGTTTTCTAACTAAGATCCCAGCTTGTGTACGTGAGTATGTGTTACCTCACCATCTCGATGAGGAAACTATTTGGAATGAATTGTTACAACTTGCATGTAACTATGAAGTTACACCTAACCCATCAAATTATAAGCAGAGAACTTAGAGGGTAGGACTGGAAAATCTCCTCACATAATACACAATAACTTAGATACAGTGAAGTATTACGGATGTCAACAAAGGGGACATTATGTCAGGGACCGTCCAATAAAAAAGTTAATAAATAAAACTCTGACTTAAAACTTAGAAAGTTGAGCAAATCGTGGACAGTTAATGGAAATAACCCTAACAGAGATTGCAAAGAAGGCTGAAGTTTTCGAGGAACTAAGGAACTTTCTGGTTGAAAAAATATCTATCTGACTCTGGTAGTCAATTTTATGTAACACCTCCCATATATATATGTATACTTGTAGCCCCCGTTTCAGTGTGAAATGAGCTTTTCTCAAAAAAAAGAAAATAAGTTGCTTTTTATATCTGTTGTCCTTCAGTTTAAACTTCAAAGGGAGAATATGTATACAAGAAATGATCTCAAAAGAATCATGTACTTTTGTTATAATTCCAGTCATTCCGGATGATCTAGAAGATTCTTCAATAGTAATTGACTAATTGCTAAATCCCAACCTTTGCTTATGTTATTATGTCACCCTCTTACCAACTTCGCATTTTTTTTTTCCATCAAATCTTGAAAAGAGTAAGATTGCAAAATTATCACTTTACAACCTTTAAAATTTTTGGACTGACAAAGAACTTATATATATAACAAAAATGGAACTTGAAGACAGTATATTTCTGTAGTATATTAGTCTTCTTCTTTTTGTGATAGAGGTTTGGCTGTTTCTTTTTCTATGAGCTTACCTTCAACATTCACTTAAAGAATACGTCATATTAGAATTGTTCCTAGAAAAAATCGATAATAAGTATTATCAGTTCTTCCCTCCTTATGGATCCATTATATGCATTGACGATACATGAGGAGCGGAGTTTGTAAATGAATGCAAAATATCATTTATAAGACTAAAGGCGTGAGAATACATTTAATTGTGGTAGGTAAAATCGTTTTCACATTATCACTACAATGCTACAAAAAATACATACATTAACTACCGAGTAACTCTTTGTTTATATATACAGGGGGTTGTTTTATTTTTGTTTATTCCTTCTTATCAGTTTGTTCATGTTCTGCATTTTCTTCTGTCTCTTCAGGAACTAAAGCACCAGCTTCATCCAGCACTTCAGCCAAATCACCTGAAGTAGCCATACTCGTAATAACATCACAACCACCTACAAATTCCTTGTTGACGTATAGCTGTGGGATCGTAGGCCAATTAGAATATTCTTTGATAGCATCTCTTAATTCAGGATCTTCCAATACATTAAATGCAGCAAATTTAGCAGGATCCACACCTTGTTTCCCTAGAAGAGCAATAGTAGCCCTAGAAAACCCACACTGTGGGAACTCTGGAGTACCCTTCATAAATAACACTACGGGGGCTGAAGCAACAGCATCTTCAATAGCCTTACGGATTTCTGTGCTCATGAACATTTTCATTTGAGGACGAAATAATAAAGAACGTGAAACAGGAGTTATCAATCTTGGAGAGATGATTTTGTTGAGTAGCATGATTGTTTAGACTTCTTTTGGATGTTGGGATAAGGTGTTGTTTCTTAGTGGGTTATGTCTTGCAGTAAACTATTATTCAACTTTATACATTGTTCTATGTATTTTATTTTATATCTTTTTTTTAATCATCGGACAGAAAATAAATCATTTAGTAAGCAATTATAATGTGACAGTCACGAATGCAAAATAAACGAAACAGTAGTTCCTGCGGAACTTATACTCACTTATACTCTCTTTAGTCTCTGATATGTAAAATTGGAGGGATTATGCGTTTTGCAAAAGAGTACTCGTATGAATAGCTTGGAGTTTGTTGGCCAGAAACATTGAGATTAAAATTACACTCCAAAATAAAGCTGTTTTGAAGAAATACCGGTATGTGTCACATTTCTATAGTTGGCTGATGGATTCTATGAACTTTGTATGATTTGCAATTGAAAAGATGATGAATGAATAAAAATTTTAAATTTGTGTTCTTAAAAGATAATCTCACTCTTTTGTAGCAATAGGAGGTGACCACCCCATGAACTAGTTCTCACTTAATACAAAACAAAATTCAGGATGTCTGTTTAGATTTTCATCAAATGTTCTTTGAAGAATTAACCGTATAAGAGAACTTCTAATATACAATCTATGGATTTGATTTCAAAAACCTTTGCTCCAGGAATTAAAAAAAAAAATAACTTAAAACAGTCAAAATATTGACTTTTCATGTCTGGACTAGACTCTAGATCTTTATCTAAGCCTACGAAACTCTGTTTAATGTTGTTCTCTGATTGTCGTTTGGATGAGTCAGATCGAAGTCTAATATTCTCAGAATCAACAACTTGATTGTTAGAAGAGACATGTTAGAAGAAAAGCTGTTTCTTTGTGTGTAGGTGAAAATAAAAACTTCTTCAATTTAAGCTCTTTTCTTACTCACTAACTGAACTGTGTCTTTTTATTATTGTATAACCTTTCAAAAAATCATTTTCTTTCTCAAAATATCACCCCACTTCTTCTCCTTTAGATGAAATTCAAACCTTTCTTTTATTCTGGAAAACATAACTACACTATTGTCCTTTGAAGTTTTACTCGAAGTTGTTTCTTGTATTTGTCTCTTCGAATGTGAACTTACTAAAAATATTGTTATCAGTTCTACTTTTTTCCCTACAGACTGTCTAAAAGGCAAACAACTAACTCCAAAAGACTGGTGGCTAAATATCTTAAGTACTGAAGAACAAAGGCATTTTGACTAGTTTCTGGAAAGAAGTAAAGAAGGGACAAGAAACTCTGAAACAGGTTATAAGAAGTTGATTGGCAGAAAAATGAAATTCAGCCTTGGAACCTTATATTACATATTGAGAAATGCAAGCACTAATAATTACAACGATCTCCCAGTGCTGAAATACATTTAAAGGGATCTTTCATGGGGTTATATTTGAAGGTTATAATGATTACTAAATATCCAAAAAAATGTCACAGATTGGATTCTAGATAAGTAAATAAGTAGATCATGTAAATGTTAATATTCAAGCCCTATATAAAATACTATGTTCACCCTAGGACGCTAGAGGTCATTAGAACCCTAGATCTAGTCTTAGGAATCAGTTAGTAACTTCTCTAAGGAAAGATAGCTGAGAGGAGGTCACTGTATAATTATATTTAGCAAACAAGGGTTGTCATTAAGAACAATAACAGATTTAAAGAGGAGTAACAATAAGAAGTTGTTGCATGTTAAGTGATCTGCAATTAAAGCGATGATTAGGAATTTAAGTCTCCGCCGGTACGCAGTCTCAATACGACATAAGTCTCCTCCGGTTACGCAGCCTAATATTCCACGTGTAAGAGATCGGGTTGGATAGTAGGATAAATATTTAGAATTTCAATTGATAATAAAGACTAGTAGTTAAAGGATAACTAATCTTATGTATTAACTATGTTGGTTCTATATCTTATTATATAATTATAAACGTCTGAGGATTTATTTAACTAGAGATATGAGAACTTACGTCCCCTTTTATATAAAATAATTTTCTAGAATATATCCTAGCCCAATCTATTTGAGGTTGTTCTCTCAGGGGTCTTGTGAGGAGTCGTGTGTTGTTATATATGGTTGTCTGTTGCTTGTTGCAAGTATGTTATTATGTTAGTTTGTTGAGAGTAACTTGTTGTATTAGTTGGTTGCAATAATTTATTATATTGAATTGAATTGAGTTGAAAGGGTTGTATCTGCTTGCATCTCACAGTACTTGATTCCCTTTTGATGTATAGTTAGACTGCTTGACTGACAGAGACTTATGCCTTATTCTTAGGCTGCATACCAGCGAGACCTACGTCATAACTCTTCACTATTATTAGTGGGATGTTTAAATAATATTAGGCTTAACTGATCACGAGTAAAACACAAAACATGATATAAATACTAATTTAATGATAATCTAATACTAATCTAATCATATAGCCGTAACTAGCTATATCTCTAACTAATTATCTATCTAAATCTAGCTCTAACTAGTTCTTGATCTAGTTCGCCGTCTTCTATAAAGGAACTAACTAAAGTAGCTAAAGTGACTAAACTAACTAAAGTAACTAAAATACTAAAGTAAAAGAATATTAGAAGTTCATCAACTTCGAAGATTTTCTTTCTTTATATATAATTCAAAAATTAACTTTCAACAAAATGTAACTCGCCGTACACGGCTTCTCATACAATAGACAAAACATAATATTATCTCTTGAGCTCTCATACCAATGAGGACACAATAACAACTCTCAAGGACTCTCATCTAAAATGAGGACACAGACTATATTACCACTCGAGCTCTCATATCAAAGAGGACACAATAACTCTCGAGGACTCTCATAACAATGAGGCCACAACGATAACAACTCTCATATTAATGAGGACACACAAACCTCAAAATCACACTTAACAATTAACAGTACTCAATTATAACCTTATCGATAATAATAATAATAGATGACCTCAACACAGCGTATAATGCAAAGCTGGTCCAAACAATACAGCTGGTGAAAATATCTTTCATTCTCTTTTCTTTTCTTTTTCTTGAAATTCATCTAATTGTAGTCATCTCTAACTCTGATTCTAATTCTTTCATTTCTTAACCTTTCTTGAACTTAAAAACACTTACGGATAGATCGAAACCAGATCTTTAAGGAAAGATCATACTAAAAGTTATAACTCAACTGTAGCTTCATATAGCTATCAAAAGCATGATAAAATTAATCCTATAAATTGAACCGATCTCTTTGTAAAAAAATGAAAGCTCGTATGGCGCAGTGGTAGCGCAGCAGATTGCAAATCTGTTGGTCCTTAGTTCGAATCTGAGTGCGAGCTCTCTTTTTTGCTCTGTAATATCCCAAAATCCAGTAGGATCTGGATAGAGGGATTGTCGTAGAGAAGTACAGGGGAT
>PPOL03000084.1:0-42371 GCA_003708905.3 Monosporozyma siamensis
TTTTTTGTTTTTTTTTTTTTTTTTTTTTTTTTTTTTTTTTTTTTTTTTTTTTTTCAAAAGTTGCAAATTGCAAAAAAAACCTCGAAGGGAAAATGTCTGGGTTTAAAATAAGAAGTAATTTTATTGTACGTACGTAGTTTATGTAAAGAATTCCTGCAACCGGGGTCTACAAAAATTGTATTAAACTCAGGAAAGTTTGGTGTAAATATCGAGGACTCTATTAGCAATTACTTGTGCTTGTTCTTTGTTGTGAAGTTGGATAGAGTCTTGAGAAATGCCTAACCAGGAAACCATAAAATCAGAAGGTTGCTCCAGGGACATCAATGTAGAATCTAATTCTTTTCTAGTAGAAGAAGGAGACCAGATATTTGGTAGTCTCATGGTGTTTGACTCAATGGAACAATCGTTAGCTATAAGTAATTCCTTAGATAACGTTTCAATGATAATTTTATCCTCTTCAACATCTATCTTCCCACCATATACAATTTCGGTGGCATAAAACTTTATCAAAGACATAACAACCTCTAATTCATCATTCTCAACTAGTAGTTTCTTAAGATAAAATAAAATCGAATTGTAGTCAAACACACTGAAGTCGTATTTCTTTGTAAACCCATATGGCGATAACCGACTTCGAGAAACAAAGATACCATGTATCCAAGTCAATAAGTATCTGAATTGATCATAATGAGAAATCAAACTGTTTTCAACCTTTTCTTCTCTTACTTCTTCAGTATCCAAATCATATTCATTATCAAACCATAGATTTCTAACAATTTTTAATACTCCGACATCACTTGCATTAACATATTTGTAGGATTGTTCTAACAACTTGAACGGCAATGGTTCACTATTAATATTACAACTCATAAGAATTTTCATTCTACATGAAGTATCAGCAGCTTTAATTCTTTCTATTTCTTTGATTAAATAATCATCCACCCAAGGCAAAGAAAATTGAATATTCTGTAATAAAATCCATATATCATTCCTCATATTCTGTGTAATTTCTCTCTCTACTACTTCAGTGTTTTCTTTGGAACCCAATGGGATAACAACTAACTTTTTATTACTCTTACTAGATAAACTTTCAAATTGGATAGAACCTTCTTCGTTCGATTCATTTGCCATAATAACTGCCGCGTTTTGAGAACGTGTCATTAAGTTATTAAGATTATCTTCAGGTCCCAATAATAACTGGAATCTATTAAAGGCTTCTATATATTCACCAGATTCTATCAATTCAACAAGTCGAGTTACATCACTCCCAAAATATGGATGTTCGTTCTTTTTTATTCTATTTGTAATGTCTGAATCCCAGCCATGTTGCCCAGATATCATTTTAAATAACATAAAAAGAGAAGGGTCATCTGTTGATTCGACACTGTCACTAACAAACATAGAAAATAATAAACAGGCCAAAACAATTTTGGATGTTTTATCAAAATTTGTCGAAAGTAAAGAATAAACTTTACTGTACAGTTCTTTGATCAAAATAGTCATACGTTCTTTCTTATCAATAGGCAGATTAGGTTTCGAAGCATTGAATATGGATTCAAAAACCTCCAAGAATTGTTGTGTGGATATATTAAAAAACCAGTGAGAGGAGCATAAATGTTTCAATATTGTGTACACTCGTATAGAATGGTTCGCCAGAGGAGCATATTCATCTGTAGTCTTATTATAAATATCCACTAAGTGAGCTGTCTGTTCCAACTTGTCTTCAATATTTCTTGAATCATGTTTGATATTCTCTAATGTCTTAATCAATTCCTCATTTTCTAAGATGTTACCATCTGATTTATTTAATGTCTCAAGTAAGTCACTCTCGAGTTCTCTCAACTTTATCTTATATTTACTGTTCATGCCATTCAATTCATCCCTTTGACTCAAAATTTCTGGATTTTCTTCTTTCAATGTTATACGAAGTGCTTGCATTTCGATACTTCCTTCATTTACTGAGAAATTAATATACCTTACTCGAGCTTTTACAAAATTTGGAATTGTGGCATATGGGTCTTGAGAGCAAATAAATAGTCGGAAATCAGAAGAAATGTCTATATCATTACCACCAATGTTGATTAAAGTTCTACCTGCAATATGTTGGTATTCTTTAGTAAGTAATTTATTAATAGCTGGATCATAAAATTCACCATCTTCAATAATAACTACACTACCAAATCTTATGGCACTTTCTAACCGTTTTAAATAATTTGGCTCCAAAAAACTAATTATGACTAAATGGGTTCCAAATTGCTTTTGTAAGACACTTCTGATAATACCCGTTGAGTCTATAAAATAAGGTACTGACCCACTATTTTTCATCAATATGCAATAATTTTCTATGTAAAAGTCATTATTTGGAAGTCCATTATCAATCCACAAAACTTTCTCGGCGCTTTTAACGTTATAATCGATAAAGCTGTAAGCCAATGAATAGTCTATTGAACATTCTGTCATAATACTAAGCAAGATTTGCAACATAATATATCTTTCTTTTTCATTCAGCAAACCGAAGTATACGAAATAAATGGATGTAATAAGACAGTTACCGATTAGTTGACGACTTTCTCGAGAGAAAATCTTTATAGATTTCATCCATCTTTCATTCTCCGTCGTTAGACTATCAATTAGAAGCTGTGATCTCTGTAAACTACCTTCGACTTTTTCCATTTCTGTTTTAATCACCTCGACTTCTCTTATTAAACTGCTATACTTTTGCTTCGATTGTTCAACGTCATTCTTCAGATCTTCTACCATTTCTTCAGCTGCAAGAAGACGTGCCTTAGCCTTAAGCATTTTAGTTTCGGCTTCTATTCTATTATTTTGAAGCGGAATAACCTTTTGTAGTACATGAGCATATCTAGCCTGTGCATATAGCCATTGATATAAGGGACCACATGCCTTACTAGCTCTATTTACAGAAGCAAAATTAAAATCATCTCTTAACAAATAGTTATTCTCTAACCTGTCCCTTATATTATCGTCCATCACTGTATTTGCATCATAATGAACTATTTCATAAATAAAATCATCTTTTCTGATAAAGGATTGAATATCCCTCCATGAAAGGAAATTATAACCTAAAAGGAGACATACAGCTTCTAATACAATTTTAATCATTTCTGGTGGCTTATTCATGGATCGTAACTCTGTCAGATGTTGCTTCTTAATGTTACTCACACCTAGTTGTGCTGCTTCAATTGTAGGTTGAATTTCGTCAATATCTCTTTGAATTTCTTCGTGCCTTTTTCTAGTTTCCTCTTCTTGAACGATCAGTATCTTACGAATATCTTCGATTGCTTCTTGCTTCCGTTCTGATTCATTTTGTTGATATAACAGGATGTCCAAAGTCTCTCTTGCCTCTTTTTCCTTTTGTTCTAATGCTTTTCTTTGCTGAGATAAATTTCTTTTCATTTCTTTCATTTTTAGAACTGATTCATTCAGTTTACCTAGACCATTAGTAACAAACCTTTGATTCGCCTCTAACTTCGTGTACTCTTCCTTGAAGACTTGGTCAAATGAGCCGAGACTCTCTAAATAATAACATGGCGATTGCTCATCATTTCTAACTTGTTGGAAAAACTTTTGGTTAAAAAGTATTACTATGTTTATCAATATGTCATAGAGAGATGACGTATCCCCGGGCAAAATCCAATATTCGTGAGATTTAATGTCTGTAAACTCTAAAAAGTTGATAGGCACTTGTTGCAAAAGTTTTGATCCAACATGATATTGAATGTTGACATCCCAAGGCCCTATCCAGTCTATTATACAACGATTGAATAATGCTGGCGAATTCATTTTATTATCCTTGTAAGGATCCGAAACGGTGAATAGTATGTGGAGGTTCTTTGAGATTTCATTTACAAACCATTTATAAGCCTCTTCCTTGCTATCGTTTACTATTCCAAGGGAGTTCATCTTCTGTCCTAATAGTGACTCTAACTTTACTAGTTCTTCGCCATAGAAAAGATCTGGAATATCAGAGTTGGTAAGTAAGGTATTTAATCTTTCTAGAAATGAGGTCTCAAGCATATTTGACTCATCAATAATTAAACATATCATGTGTTCTTCAAGTGTAACTTTTATCAATATATCTCTTAGAAATTTATCAAAATCTGGCAGGGTATAATTTCTTGAAATCTTAGGTTGAATCACCCGCAAACCATTCATCCAGGCAACAAATTTGATTAAGGTTGTTTTACCTGTTCTGCATGGACCTACCAGCATTCCATGGCCTTGATTTTGTCTAAAAAGTCTATCAATTCTCAACATATGATCAACCATACTTTTATGAATAATTATACTATTTTCCATCTCTTCTTCACAGAAAATCTCAAACCTTTGAGTTACCAAATTTACTAAGTCTTTTTTTGGGACCTCAACATATTCAGAGCTAAACCAGCTAGAATAAAATAAATCTCCGAATTCAATTTCAGAAAGACCGGAGATTGAAAAGCAATTGATTATGATGTCTTGGATAGTAGAAAAGAACACAGCTGTATGCTGATCAGAAACTAGTCTATCAGAAAATATTCTTATGGCCTCATGGGCCCACAACTTAGTTAGAGAATATAAATCTTGCCTTGGGCCATTGAGTACTCCAAACAAAATCCCTTTAATCCATCTTGTCAGTTCCCTAGGAGTTACAATATAATGTGTGTATTCATTGTCATCGAAAATATCTTTATAACGGTAATACAGTTTAATAGAGGCAAGAGTAAACTCACCAGCATAAAACTTTAAGTTTGGAACCATTTTGAAAAGGCTGTCAAAGTATGTTCTATAAATGTGTATCAACGATGGTTCTGTAGGGTAATCACAGAATAATATACCTGCATGTCTGGTGAACTGAGAAGTTAGGGCATTTCTGCCTTGATAGGATGGTGGATTACAGGCAGCAATAAAGTGAATACCTTCTAATGATATCCATTTGTTATCAATACTTCTCCAAAATCCTCTTTTCTCGATTAATTGTCTTAAAAACAATATAACTGGTTGGGTTTTATATTGGTCCTGATTAGGAAGATTGAGCTCATCGAAGAAAAAAACTATTTCCTTTTCAGCATTTTGAGGGTGTAGTATAAAACCATTACCATCCGGTACATATGTCAAATGACGATTAAAAAGCGACAAAATATCTCTAACGGTTGTTTCTTTCGAAAAATTCATTGTTACTAACTCATAAGAATTATTATCGTTCAGCAAATTCGTCACAATCATAGTTTTACCAACACCAGCAGGTCCACATAAAATCAAAGGTATATGTGACTTCAAAAAATCTAAAATTACATCACTGTGATAAATAGTGTCCCTAGTAGTAATAACAACATTTGAGTCAGATATTTGACTAACATCTAATTGTGTAGTAGCTACTGTATATGGTTCTAGGGAAATATCATCCTTGGCCGAAGTAAATCTCTTCTCAGCAAATTCACCTTCTAACGAAAAATGTTTAACTAATGTGTTCCAATATTCATTTAAATCCTTGTCTTGGTATCCATCAATAAATATCGTTGATAGTAATTGGTATATCCGTTTCTTCAGAACATTTGCTATGTAATTGTAATCTTTGTACTCCAACACACGGGCAAAATCTACAATAAATGATTTTATTCCAGCTATCAATGTGCATATAGGGGATAAGTTTTCGCTTTCCAGAATGCCGACCCACTTGTCTGTAATCGTGGTTAGCCTGTCCCATAACACCTTAGAGAATGTGTCTTTAATAATCAGTAATATTTCATCTAGTAGCACATTGGAGATGTCTTGTTCCCCTGATAGCGTCTTCAAAGCTGATGAAAGCTGTTGAATAAAAATATCGTACCGAGATACTAAACCACCTTCAATGCAAATAAGACTACATCTAGAAACAGTAGCAGGGGTCGCAAAACAAAGAGTATCCGTTTCAATAATTAAGTGAATATCAGATACGAAAGGAATTCTCTCACCATTTGGTAAAGTTAGGATTTTGTTGTCATCAAGAGCACTATTAATTGTCTCGGCATATGTAGGGTCAAGGCGACCATCAAAAATAATCCATTTTTGGACATTATTTTCTGTACTATGAGAATCCAGATAGGCGCTACGTACGATATTAGTAAAGATACCATCCTTCCATTCCAAAGTGGCTACATTTAAAGAACCATACAATTCTTCCTTGGTCAAAACTTTTGTATCAATAATATAAATTTCGCTCTTCACAGCTGAGTATTCACATAAAGCTTTCACTATTGTTTGCCATATGGTACTTTTCCCACTTCCTGGCTTTCCCAGTAGGATAATTGCTTGTTCAGATTTTTGCAATTCATAAAATTGCTTGCATTTGAGAATAAATGCCGGAGAAGCTGTCATATACTTATCCCTTATAATGGTTTCAATCAAATTCTCTAATTCAAAAGATTCACTTAATGGTAAGTCATCAAAACACTGTTTCTCATATTCATGGAAAAGCTGGACATCTTGCTTGTTTAAAGAAGGAAGAATGATTTTTTGCACTGACATCGTGATGGCAAGTTGCAAGGTTGATTTTTCATTAAATTCCTTTGAAGCTGTGAGAATTCTTTTAATGGTTCGAAGTCCGAAATCGTAATGTAACTGTTTGCTACAGTTGTTTTTCAACAGTTTAATAAAGTTGAGAAGGTTAATCGATAATTCATTGTCTCCATTAAATCCTTGTGTTTCCAGTAATCCATTTATAATGGTAATCTCATCCGGCTTGTAATATGCAAACACCTTAAACATATTCTTCAAATTTTCAGGTAACTGAGATCTGCCCTTATAATCGGGGTTTAACGTTATAAAGATTCCTGTTGTGCTTTGAACTGGAATTTGCTTATCCATCAGAATAACATGTTCTTTCTTGGAATGTAATGAATCCTGGATTAAATGAATATGAGATGCAACTGCACTTAAAACATCTTCGTTAAGTCTATTGAATTCATCAAAACAGCTCCACGCTCCAAGCTGAGCAATACCAAACAATAATCTTGATATAATAGAAAAGCTATAGCTTTCATCACAATTAAAAACGGCTACAACCTTTCCTAGATTTTGTCCTAACAATTTTACAGTTTCAGTTTTTCCTGTACCTGCAGGTCCAAATAAGCACCCACCGAATCCTTGATCTCTTGAATGCATCAAAGCAATAGTACATTTGATTAAATTTTCAGTATACACCAGTCTTTCTGGAATTCCGATATATTCAAACCCGTATTCTGCGGAGTATCCACATTGTGAGAATTTAACTGATAATTGTTCTGGAGAATCTGCATTTAATAAATAGAATTTTTGAAGATAAGCAGAATTAAACAAAGGTAGTTTATCTTGGTCTTGGATGAATTTTGAAATCATGAAGAGATAATAAAGGAGTTCCATAATAATATTTTGTCTTTTCCGTTTATAAATTAAGTTCAAGGACGTCGAACTTTTAAGCTGTAACTGGATTCTTTCTTTATTGCCTTTTAGCTTCTCTGAAACTTCAAGGAGTGAAGATTTTTCAGTACATTTCTCAAGTATTTTGGTCATAGTTATTTGAAACGATACCAGTAACACTTGGAATTCATACTTTTCAATAATATCTTCAATATTGATTCCTTCTCCAAGTTCTTTTGTGCACTGTGAGATACGGTGCAATAATGAATGCTTAATTTGTATTTCCAATTCTTTTAACCATTGGAAGGAATATTCAAAATTAGATATATTAATATTACTTTCAAAAGGAAAATGCTCTCCTTCTATAGATTGGATACCGTAAATTAATCCGTTCTTTTCTTTAATACCTAATATTGTCCCAAACATTTTTCTCATATACTTGGATATAATAGCGGGTGAATTATTGGAGCCAATAATTTTCAGTAGCTCATCATTTCCCAAAAAGTAAAATCTTGGGAATTGTTCTCTATAGGTTTCCAAGAAGTCATTCAGCGACTTTCTGATGAGAGTAAGAGCTTCTGAAATTTTTGAAAGTGAAATATCAAATCTAGGAATGGACGTAATATCGATTAAATGATCTAGTGATGGAATTCGTTTGAGAAGATTACTTAGTTCTGCTAGAATAAGAAAAAACCTGGAGTTTACCTGTGGTAAAAGAAGTTTCATCTGTTCGTTTTTGCCGAAGACATCGAACATGGATAACCATTTGAACTGTACCTCACTCCATGTTGATAAAATAATAGACAATGCACTCAACTTATCAGTTAATGTAAGACACCGATTTTTATGTAGCCTATAGTAAGATGAATTTTTCATGGCGAGAAGTTCCCCCAAATCCTCCTTACATTGATTCATTGCAATATCCCAATTATTGATCAGAACAACACCAGAAGGATGCTCTTTGTATGTTAGGTTTATAACCATCCAATTATTTTCAATATTCAAAAGAGCCCTTTCAATGACAAATTCTTTCTGGGCAATGTCGACCGTGTTTTCTATTAAGTTTTTATTGGCATTCAACTTAAGAGATAAAAGGTCCTTCAACGAAAACTGCATATTTTCAACCAAAGACATATTAAAGTTATCCAACCTAATTTGTTGAAAAATATCATTCCAATGCCTTTCCTTTATTGATGGCTCTTTTAAAAGAGTCAAGAGTTCCTGAGCGTTAACAATTTCTAAGACGGAACTTCTTATATTTTGACACGTTCTTGTGTTTGACAAGGTGGATGGTAAACTGTCTAATTCCTTTAAAGTGTTGGAACAAAAAGCTACCATTGTAGATATATCACAGCCAGCCCAACTCGTGGATAAAAGCTCATTAAATGAAGTGACAATAGCTGCAATATTTTTCCAGGCAAAGCTGTATCCATCTATTTCCTTCAAAATTTTATCCATTTCTCTAAGTGGTGGTAAAGGGTACAGAAGTAGTTGAGATGTCTTAAGAATAAGATTTTGAAGCTCAAGATTCTGTAAGAATTCTGTCTTGATGGATTCAGTTGAAGCTAATATTTGTCGAAGTTCCCCAGAAATCATATCTACTTTGAGTTCTTCCCATCTATTCTCGAGCGTGACTAAACCATTCGATATATTTTCAGATTGAACAGTTAACATTTGAGAGATAGTTTCTTTGTTATCTTGGGAATATTCTGTGCAATTCGACAGATATTGTTTGAAAGTTTCAAAGTCAAATATTAGTTGATCAGGGGAGATATAATCTATCTGAAGTTCCACCTTATATGAAATAAATATTTCTTTAAGGTAGGTCAATTTAAGAATGTCATTGTCCCATTGCTCTTTAAGGGCAATACTATCGTGGACTATTTCAATATACTTTAGTAATGTAGTGACGGAAGAGAAATTATTTGAAGCAAACGCCAGGATGTCCTTTTGCTTTAATACAGACTCACGTAAGCCTTGTAATTTGATGTTAAACAAAGGTACTACCTTATCAATGCAAAAATATATCCAGTAATTTAATTTAGCCGTTACCTGTTGGTATGCAACAATAGAATCGAACATAAAACATGCACAATGTTGTCTAGCTTGGGTTTCCTTGTTAAATTCGCTTGTTTGGGTATGAAAATATGTAAGTGCCTGTAGACATGTCTCAAATCCATCTTCCATATATTCCCGAAGATGAAATTCATTTATATTCCACAAGAAATCATAGAAACGCCATTTTTGGAAATATTTCTCCCCATCTTTGTAATATTCCTCAATGTTTCTATAAAGTTTTTTCAAATCTGACTTTAGAGCAGAAATTAAATCCTTTTTCTTTAAATACAAATTATTTCTAGCCTCGTTATTGGAAAGTAAAGGAACCTTTGTAACCTCACGCAAAACTTCGTCAATATTTTTGATCCAAGAACCTTTAATGTTAACCAAGTTAGGTACAAATGAAATTCTATCATTAATAACTGTGATGGTGATGGAATGTTTAGTGAAAAATGAATTTTGGAAATACTTCCTCATTTTAGCAACAACTGTGTCAAAGAGGCACTTATTTAAGAAATAAACAAGCTTGTCTGTATTATTCCATTTTTCCAGCAGTAACTTGTTCAAGATACTCTGTACTCTAGTAGAAAATTCATTAAAACCGATTGAGTTTGTCGAGGTATTCGCGTAGTCCTCAAACTCTTGTGTAAATAACTTCTCTACTTTTGCTAAAAGTTGGTATTTATCGCTGAGCTGTGAAATTGCCTTAGTGAGAAGTAACTGAAAGTGCACGTTACTAGTAGTATTACTGGTACTATTTTTTATTGTAAGAAGTATAAGGTCAGACCAAGTGATGGAAAAACCTTTTTTTATGATTAGCCATATAACATTTATATCATCCTCTAATAGCCGATTTGTATATTTGAACTTTTTCAGCTCTGTCATAATGTGTCTAAAATTTTGCAACGATTCATTTATATGAACAGCTATTGTTGAGGTACGACTCAGTTCTAGACACTTATGAATTATATTTTGTGAAATAGGATAATTATAACAAAAAAAACTTTTTATACCTTTACAAAAGCTTGTAAGTTGGAAATCAAAATTGACTTTTAATTGTAGAGATGCCAGTGGTATACTACTATCTTCGTAAATTTTTAAAACGTACATATTTTTTAAATTATCATGACGTAGTGGAATCTTTTCTGACCAGATAATAAATAGTTTATTGACATCAGTTTTGTTTAATATTACATTTGCCTCGGTTATAATGGCTTTTGATTCAGGTTGATTTCTCCAATTAGGACCTAGAATGGCTTCAACGTTGAAGAAAATAGAACTTATTTGATTGTTGAAGGAAATATATTGAGAAAGAAGAGAAGTTATTTCTGGTAAACCTTGATTTTGGAGGGATGCAATTACAAGACTATTTTGTTCCAGTCTTTTTTTCAAAGACGTAAGGGTTGATTTAGTTGAACTTAATAATAAATATTGCACATCCTGAAGCTTCATCTTTAAAGAAGGAAAATTGGACAGTAATGGCTTATATCGTATCATTTCCTTAAATAGATCATCGTTAGTTGCATTGGATAGATCATCTTGAAAGTTTTTCACTAAAGTCTGTTCTGTTTGAAATAATCTTGTTCTGTATTCCTTTTGTGCTAGATCAAATTTAGTTTCAGAAAAAATGTCTTCATTTGTGAGATTGTAGATAGGATCAAACAACCAAAGTACCACCTTCACATTATCGCTATCATAAAAGCATTTCAAATTCTCAGAAAGAGCATATGCCTGTGTTTTAAAATCTTTCAATTCTTCGAGTCTATTTCTTAAATCCTTTGTGACTTGGCCAAAAGTAGTAGGAATAGATAAGTCTATGTTGGATCTTCTCACTTTTTCTCTGATTTGTTGCAATGCTTCCCTTGAAATTGAATCCCATTCTGACAAAAATTTCAAAAGATATTCCTGGAGCTCAGTATATTCGGAGAGAGTAATACTGAACACGTTTGGGCTAATTTTAAAAACTTGTTTTAAGAAGAGAGCTGTCATCATTTCCATAGCGCCAATAAAATGTGTAACCGGATAAGTCGAAAACCGGAATCGCCTGAGTGATGAAGATACATCGGTCAAATAAGAAAATAACTGATCATTGTTATTGGTCGATTGTAATGTATCTATATTCAAACTTTCAAGAAAGCTTTTACAGCCACTAACAGCCTGAAGTCTCTTTTGGAAAGTTAGATTTTCTAAAAGAGGATCCGTAAGTCGTAGTCGATTTCCTTTAACTAGTATATCAAGAGTAATCTTAAAGCTTGGCGAGTCTAGTTCATCGTTACTTGTGGTTAGAATATTTTCTAGATCAACCCAATCTTGAATCTCTGTTATGAGGTCTTCTTGCAAAGGAGGTTCATATATATTTAGATTCTGAACTTGTCTTATCCATCGGTTAAGTAAATTTTGTTGAGTATTCAAAAATCTGGAATCATCTACTATTTCATTATCGATATAATTTAGGTACGTTTCCACTGTGGCCCCTTTTGAAACGGCGTCTAAAACGTATTTATCCGCTTGGTCGGTAATTCGAAGTGATTCAACAGTGGTGTTTAAATTGTTGAGAGATTTTGATACTTCATAGAGGCGTTGTTTTGCATTTTCTATATTTAATTGAGAAATATCTTCGGATTTTACTCTATGACTGAAAATGTCTAGTAAAGGAGTTATTCCACTGGATAAAAGGTTACTCAAAGTACCCCATTCTATATCCTTGGGCAAAATAAGTACTTCCACTTGTGATTTTATTCCTTGTTTAGTGTTGATTTCAGTTCCAGTTTTTAGTATGACAATGATAGGATATCGTCCAGTTAATGGTGATTCCTCTTCTTGAGGCAGAAGAGTCTTTGAAATGTGGTTATCTATTAATATATTTCCAGTTTTACTATCTAGAGTGACAAAGAGTGTTTGTTGTGTTGATGTATCATACAGGAACTGTTCAAGGATGTGTTTATATTGCGTTAATAGCATCACATCAGATACATTATTTAGTGGTATATTATCACATGTAATTTGTATTGTATCAATACAATACTGAGCCAATTGTCCTTCGATAGATTTCATATTGGCATCATTAATCATTGGAGATGATTATGCTGTTTAATATTTATTTACTCTCTGTACTAATGTTTTAGCTGTTTCTTTAAATGTTGTTTTTTGTTTGCTCGAAAATGTAATAATAGATCTCGAAAATAAATGTTTACATTTCGATCAAAAAAGAGAAACAACAATGAGGTAAAGTTGGTGTTTTAAAAGGAGGGCACGCAAATGGTGATACATAATTGAACAGAGATTAGAAGATTAATCTACTCTTTTAACTGATGAGAAAACAAACATGTGCATGATTTGATTATTTTGGAAGCCTCAACATTACTAAATGTTGAATATATCGAACACTTTCATAATAGCCAAATTTTGCAAAGAATAACTATCCATTATGGTAGTACCAAATCACTGCTCCCTTTCTTGTTTTAGACTACGAAATAGGGGGAACATATATACAATCTTATTGACTTGTATCAATGAAGGCTCTTGACAAAAAACAATCCTTGACTTATTAAGCACGTCTATGTTGTTATGAGGAGCACAAAATAGCTTAGTAAAAATATATTTAAAGCTCTAGTTTCAAAGCTTCTTAACAGAAGGAACAATCTCTCAAAATATTTATTTTATCGTATTTTTAAATGGAAACTAATAAAAGGGTAAGTAGTATTCCAAATTGAAGTTTTTATGTGACCTGTAACGGCATGTCTAAAAAATTGTTGGATGTGATATATATCAATTAACAGCTATAAAAATGCTAAAGGGTGCTATCCATTAGCGTAAAGTTCCAAAGAAATTTAACCTGAAAGTAAAAAGGGAGAAAAAAGAGATAACCTAGCTGCTATAAAATTCCAACCCATTGACTTCATTTCCACACAAGTTCAACTAATATGACCACTGTTACACACTCCTCTGAATGAATTCCGTACCGTACATATTTTGTCAATCCATTCATTGTTCCAAAAGCTCGGAGAATTTAAAGTTGGGCGGCAGAAATTCCCTTACTGACAAAAAAAACAGGCACATAAATTACTAAAATTAAGGATAGTTCGAGAAAAGTTAATCATAACATATTAGCATCACAAAGAGAAGGTAAATAAGTGGTTATACATTTGAGAGGGAAATCAAACAAGGTATCATAATTATATAATCATGGAGACTAAGGATGTAAATGGAGTGGATCCCCAGGAAGAACCGGGTTTAGATCCGATGCAGGAAATAATAAAACATAAGTTGGGTCATCCATTTGCCAGATCATTATCGACTGTAGAGAGTTATCATCATATGAAGGAACAAAATGAAATATCAGATTATAGGTTAAAAATTGTGGTAGTAGGAGATACTGGAGTTGGGAAGACTTCATTACTAATGTCATATGTTCAGAAAAAGTTTCCAAGGGAAGATGAAATACCGAAAGTGTTTGTTCAATCCGAAACATCAATTCAAGCTCCTACTGGAGAAAGTATCGAATTAGCACTTTGGGATACAGCAAGTCAAGAAGATTATGATAGATTAAGGCCATTGTCATATACAAATGCGGATATTCTTTTAGTTTGTTATGCAGTTGATAATAAAGAATCATTGCAACATGCAGAAGATCGTTGGTTCCCCGAGGTGAAACATTTTTGTTATGACACTCCGATTATTTTAGTTGGTTTGAAATCAGATTTGTATAATGTCGAGGGTAATGACAATTGTCTGGATGCAGAGATAGTGGACAAGAAAGCAGAATCTCTAGGAGCTATACTTCATATACAGTGTTCTGCCAAGACAAGGGCTAATGTAAAAGATTTATTTCAAACGATAATAATAATATTACTTGGTGATAAAATATATAACTCTAAAGAAAACACCCAGGATGAAAACAGAAAATCATCTACGCTAAATATGGCCCATGCTAAACTGTCAAGTAAAAATTTGAAAAAAATTAAAGAAAATAATTGTATTATATCATAGTATCAACGCACTGGATTGGACTATTTTAAATGTAAATATCTTTACCAACAATATTTAATAATTTACATATGGTTTTAATGAACTTTCTTCCATGACACATTGCTATGGAAGTTGGTGCTCTGTTTCTCTTCCCTTCATTGGCATGTAAATAACAGAAAATGAGAATTTATTTTTTTTTCAGAGCGTCAAAAAAAAAAATAAAAGAAATTTGAAAACTTTCAAAAGCTCATCTCGAAAATTATGAGATATTCGATATTTTATTCGATATGTCATTGTTATTATTTAGAAGAGCAGTCTTGTCAAGTCTACCCCATCAACAGATTATATTTAATAGGTGTTCCCAACTTTTCAATATGTCAGAAGAGACTACTTCCCACGAGCTCCCCCTCTCTAATAAGAGAACTATGACTACTAATACAGAATCTGTTACTCCAAAGATCAAAAAGGCAAAATTAAAGAAATATAAGGTTAAGAAAGTGGATGCAACTTCTCCATTGGGAGTATTACAATTGGAAATTGATGAACTCTTGAAATCAAATTCTTTAACCCGTGAACAAGTTAGTAATGATATGAAATCTATTTTGAACGACAAGACAAATGAAATTAAAGATAAATATCATCGTGAAGTAGCCAACGTCAAGATTTTGAAATTGACTTCTAGTGGTGATGGTCTTGCTTTAATTGACAACCCTGTTGAAACTGAGAAGAAACAAGTTGTTATTGTTCCATTTGGTTTACCAGAAGATGTCGTTAATATCAAAGTATTTAAGACCCATCCACATCATGTTGAGAGTGATTTGTTGGATGTTATTGTTAAATCTCCAATGAGAAGAGATAATTTGATTAAGGATAAATATTTTGGTAAATCTAGTGGTGATCAATTTGAATTTTTAACATATGAAGATCAATTATCTATTAAGCGTGATACTGTGGCCAATGCTTATAAATTTTTTGCCCCAAGATTAATTATTGATGGTAAAATTCCAGAAGTTGGAACTACAGTAGCATCCCCATTACAATATCATTATAGAACCAAGATTACTCCACATTTTGATATGCCAAAGAGATTGAAACAATTACAAGTGAGACCACCATTAGGTTTTGGTCAAAAGGGGAGACCTAAATGGAGAAAAGAAACTTTGGATGTTGGTGGAACAGGTCCAATCTTAGATATTGACGAATGTGCTTTGGCTACCGATATCTTAAACGTTGGATTAACTAATGAAAGAAAAAGATTTGATAAAGAATTTACTAAATATAAGAAAGGTGCCACTATTTTATTAAGAGAAAACACAATTATCTTAGATCCTAGTAAACCAACTGAGGAACAATTAGGTGAAGGTTCTACTGATTCCGAGGGGAAAGTTAGTTACATTGAGATTAATGATACCGAACATAATGTTAAATTAGCCAAGACTTGTGTTACAAACACAAGACAAATTGTCACTGAATATGTGGATGGTTACACATTTGAATTTAGTGCAGGTGAATTTTTCCAAAATAATAATTCTATCTTACCCATTGTTACCAAATATGTTAGAGATAATTTATCAATTCCAAATTCAAAACCTGATGAACCAAATTATTTGGTAGATGCATATTGTGGTTCTGGTTTATTTAGTATATGTAGTTCCAAAGGTGTCAGCAAAGTGACTGGTGTTGAGATCTCTGCAGATTCTGTTTCATTTGCAGAAAGAAATGCTAAAGCTAATGGAGTTGAGAATTGTAAATTTATTGTGGGTAAAGCTGAGAAATTATTTGAATCTATTGATACCCCCAACGACAGAACTTCAGTCATCTTAGATCCACCAAGAAAGGGTTGCGACGAAATTTTTATGAAACAATTATCAGAATACTATCCTGCAAGAATCGTCTACATTTCCTGTAACGTCCATTCACAAGCCAGAGATTTAGAATACTTCTTGAATGACACTGAAAGAGGTCAAGATTACAAGATTGAAAGTCTAAGAGGGTTTGATTTCTTCCCTCAAACACACCATGTTGAGAGTGTTGCCGTGCTATCCAGAGTTTAAATAGACTTCGTAAGACATTGTATATATAGTTTGTAAGATATTGCTTTCACCCTTTGGGGGATTGTTTTGAAACATTCTTAGACGTTAAAATCACTATGCTGTGAGAAAAAAGGAAAGAGGCGCGTGGTAAATTATTTAAATGGAAAACTGACAGTACTTTTCGAACAGTAAATTTAAACCTCGTGGAGTCTTAATCGATCTGTTAAATGCCTCTTAAAGCATCAAAGCATCACCATAATTCCCAAAGACAGACCCACCTCGGTTCATGGGACTCACGTCTGTTAAAAATGTTTTAATATAAAAATAATAATAATGGTTGTAAAATCATTGAATTGACAGAATTTTTCTGATAAATATCATAAAGATCACAGAATGGTAACATAAGAATCAACACAAACTTGAATAGTATCAATTTCCCCCGAAGTAAAAGTGAAGATATCTTTGTCTATTAAAATGTCAATATTATTTTGAGTGAACTCTCTTAAACTACCGGAAGTTTCGATAAACTTAAAGTACATATTATGCTCTGAATACTAACGTGTTGCATTTTTCAAGGGCAACTGAGAACCAAACTTTTGTTTTCATCCATAATTCAAGGTACGATCTGAACGGATATATCTATTTTATCCATTCACCCGCGGCGTATTGATAGTTCTTTTGTAATAGCAACTATCAATCTATTTATCATACGGACTCCACAATTGATATATATTTACTCATCAATTTTTCTAACCATACCAGCTTCATTTCTGAGTTGTTTGTACAATTTGGGAATGGAAGCAATATTAGCACTACCTTTGCCAGCATCTATAGCGATTAACTTAATCTTAATATTAAAGTTTTCATTTAGGTCTAAGATCCACCTCTCAAGATTCACCGCAGTCTCTTTTTCATCTTCTTTGTACTTTAGACCTAAAAACAATTTGCGTTGTAGCTGGTTATGGGCATTTAAAAAGCGTCTATCATTAAGGGTTTGACAATCAAGATTTGAAAGGTTGGGTACAAAACATAGAATAACACCAATGAATTGTCTGTATTTGGTATTGGACCAACCATCAACAATCAATGAAGTCATGTTTGTATTCTTAAGGATGCTTTTGTGTGCCTCTTCAAATTTGTTATACAATTCTTCAGCTTTTTTAGGGAAATGCATTCTATCAAAAATAAAGCCATCATTAGTCTTAAGGGCAGCCCTGTAGCCAACGTCTCCTACTGTTGCAAATCTAACACGTTAGTATTCACAAAATAATGTGTACTATCAATTTATTGAAATGTCTGGCAACTTAGAACTTGTAGCACTACAATAACAAATTTAACTGATCAAAACAATACACAACATTCAATGGGTCTTATTGTCACTGCTAAACGAATTTATTATCATATTGAATGATCAAATAGTGAGGTTATTATCACATAACTGTTTTTCCAAAATGTATAGCTATTTGATCCCAAAACTCACGTTTATATTTGGAATAGAATGAGGGGATGGTAATTCTACTTTGCAAAGAATCCAATGTAGATTGATTATCTGATCTAATTTTAACATTCAACTCTTTCTTCTTCTGGTGGCGTTTGATGTGATTATGCATATTGGATGGAGTAGTTTAACATAAACTTGGTAATTAATTTTATCATATTTATGAGTTAAATTTTTGCTCAAAGTAGCCTCTGCATCAGTATAAAGTATATGATACTTTCATAGCACAGACAAAGAGTATAAACAATTTTACAATTATTATCTCTATTTCCTTTTAACAAACGAAACATATGAAGAGTCTCGGGATTGATATCTTCGTTATATTGCTATGAAAGTCCTTAATTTATTTACGACTATAACTATATAATATATAGAAAGTTTTTAAATTAATATACTTTTCGCACTACACTAAGATTGGGGCCATGTATAAAGATTTCCTACCGTGCAACCATTGTTGAAATACATTCTTTACTGGGAGGGAAAGTCTGTACACTATTTAGTTTATGGAAAACAAGAATGTATATACATAGATCTAATTTACTGGACTCCTTCATTTTGACAAAGAACAAGCTTACCTTTCTCCATGGAATGTTTGTCGTTAAGCTTGCCTTTAGAAAAAGAGTATCACCTTCCCAAACAAAATGAGGGTTTTTTTGCTGTCACTAGGAAACTGGGACGATCTCTAAAAGATAAGGAAGTTCCTTTGTATGAAGAATGTATCAGTTTTCCCACCTTGAACTGAATTTTTGTATAATTATAGTAGTAAAGGCTGTGTGTTTCCCAAATAGGAAGTTCTAAAATGAGATCTATTGTGCTTTCTACGGTGTCCCCCTGGAAAAGAGCCAAGACAATAGGGTGCGGGGCACGAAAGTGGGGCAAATTCTGTCGCTGTTCTTTGTTTACACTGCGGTGATCACAAATGTAAACATTGTTGAGTGAGATTGAAAAGTTGCGTATGGATCTCGTACCGGTGTTAGTGGTGGTGGTGGTTAAGGTACCAGTTGATAACCTCTCTCTCCTGCGAAATCTCTCCAACCCCCACATATAATCAATCAGGTGTGTACCCTCGGTGAAATATATATAACTTTTGTCAGGTTTGTTCCTTGTTAGTCACCTGTTGACGTCTGTTTACCATTCCTGGAAACAACAAGCCAAAACGGGCAAAAAATTGACTTCTTGCAGCAAGTAAAATTTGATAAATTGCCCGACTTGGATGCTGTATTGTTCAGTTACGTGTCTCTATTGTCCCCACTTTTTGTCTTCTTTTGTCTCCCGAAAGCAACCAGTTGTTTTCCGTATTCTTTTAGGAAATTGTCAACAAGCTTTTCCAAAATTAATAGGGACTTTGAGAAACTTTATTTCAATTTGGCAACAACAACTTGACAAAATAAACAAAACAAAGGAGATTAAAAGAAAAGAAAATACCATAAAAAAACAGACCACCCGTGTTCGAAAACAACTGGGTTATCTTTAATTTAAATATAAGGCAACAGTGGGAAACTTTTTTTTATTGAAGACAAGGTATTATCACAAAACTTACCACTTTCCAAAAAACTATTTTTTTTGTAACTGTTACTGTGTAAGGTAGAATAAAGAGGTCATATACCGTTTTGCCTGAGGGATACGTGTTTATTTGTTTGCATTCATTTATCAACTGACACATATTATCCTTGTCTTATAGAGAAGAAACGGTTGTATAGATATACCTACATTAATTTTAAGTCGCAATGAAACAAGGCGTTTTAGCAGTGGCTACTTTATTATATTCGCCAGATTATTTACCTGGTGTATTCACTTTGATTACACAATTGAATAAATTATTGGCTGGGAATTCTACTCTATCTCAATTGAAAACAATTCTTTTTGTGACTCCAGAAGTCTACAATGATGCGTTAACAGATTTATCAAGAGAAATTTTACAACGTTCATTTCAACAAATTATTCAAATAGATCCATTAACTAATCAAAATTACACTGAAGAACAAAATAGACAAAATTTACAATTATTACAAAGACCAGAACTAGCATTCGCTTTAATTAAAGCTAGATTATGGGAATATACTCAATTTAATCAAATTTTATACTTGGATGCTGATACTTTACCATTAAATGACACTTTATTCGATGTCTTTGAGTTAACTTCTGAACAAACTAAATATCAAGTCGGTGCTGCTCCAGATATTGGTTGGCCAGATATGTTTAACAGTGGTGTCATGACTATTGTTCCAGATCGTAATGTGGCTAAGAACTTACATGAATTCATTCTTAGAGAGACTTCTATTGATGGTGCTGATCAAGGTGTCTTGAATCAATTTTTCAATCCAAAATGTGGTATGACAAAGGAAAATGATTGGATTGTATTACCATTCTTATATAATGTGACAACACCAAATAATGGGTATCAATGTCCTCCAGCAATGTTATATTTTAAAGACCAAATTAAAATAATTCATTTTATTGGAAAATCGAAACCTTGGAAAGCTTGGACAATGAAAGATTTTATCTCTAATGAATATACTAATTTATGGCATGGTATTTATAATGATTTTGCTAAGGTAAATAATATTACACATGAATATGCTCCAATTGAACCAGAAGAACCTGAACAATATCATGAAGAGCAACAACATGAAGAACACCATTATGAAGAACAACCACACCATGAAGAACAACAGCAACCTCAACAACATGAGGAACAACAACATCATGAAGAAGGAGAACATCAGCATCATAATTTAGAACCTTATGTTCATCAAGAGGCAATTAAAGAAATGGAAGAGAAGGCAATTCAACAAGAACAACATTTGAATGAACCAATTGAAAAACCTCCAACCCCTGTTCAATTACCATTAGATTTCAAAAATTGGTTGACTACATTTATTGAAAGAGAAAATACACCTGAACCTGAACAACATGTTGAAGAATTCCATCTTGATTCTCAACCAGAATACCAAGAACCAGAACCACATTATGAGGAACCATATCATGAACGCGAATATCATGAACCTGAATATCATGAACCTGAATATCATGAACCTGAATATCATGAACCTGAATATCATGAACCTGAACCACAACAAGAACAAAATAATGTGGAAGAACATTTTGAACCTCAAGAAAAGGAGGAAGAACCTATAAGTGAACCTAAGGAAGAACCTGAACCTGAGCCAGAACCAGAACCAGAATATGTTCCAAATTATAAATTCGAATGGGAAGAGACAAATTACTTACAAAAGGTCGAGAGAATATTCCCAGGTGATATCTTTGCTTATGAAACCAAAATTGAGGAAGCAGAAGAACCAACAGTAGAATCTGAGGGTGAAAATCAAGGTGATTCTGATATAGAAGAAAATGAACCAACTTTAAATCCCACTACAACACTTAAACAAACTCAGGATGATGACTGCATTGAACATGAATCAAAAGAAGCCAATATTCAATCTGAAGAAGAGGAAGAGTCGGTGGTTGAGCCTACCGTTGAAAGCAAACAAGAGAAGAAAAATCATAGAAGAAAGAAATCTGTACGTGAAAGATTGGAAGAAATGACTGCAAAGATTGATTTTGGCTTACAAGATTATATTGATATTGGAGGAAGTGATGATGACGAGTAAGAGAGGTAAACATCTTAGGACTTAATTTAAATCGACGCCCTTTTTTCCAATTAGTCCTTAAGCAGAAGATACATTATTCGTTATCACAGCTTTCCATATCAATTAAAAACATGATAACAACACTAATAATAACAAATCCCATCTATAATACCTGTATGAATATAATATAGTAACGACGGTGATGCAGTTGCAGGACAGCACATCGCCACTAGCCCGTATGATAAATATCAATAGAAAAATAAAATTTAACTAATTAATTAATGTCTTACTACCTTATATTCTTACCTAAATAGGACATGCTACCTGAAAGGGTAAGTAATTACCGCTTTAGGAGGTCATTGGCCAAAAAGGGAAATATCAGGTGATGACCTCCTAAAATGGAAATCTATCACGTAATACGGGTTTTTGGTTTCTTTTGAAAAAAAATTTTTTCAGCGTTGCGTCTTTAAATTATTTTGCAGTTTTGATATCTTTCATCACTTTCCAACGAAAGAATCCTGTTAATAAGTTCACTTTATTGCTTGGATTACTTACTTCATCCTTGTTTAAGACGTTCTTTTATATTCTTATTTAGGTCTATCTCTATTTATTCTTGATTTATAATTCTTACCTCTTTTTATTACTTTTGCTTTCATTCCAAGATCACCAGAAAACTAATAGCTTAAAAGGATTAAATATGTCTGCTGAAGGTATTACTGAAGTTGAAGAAAGTCAAATTGACACCAACTACGACAAGGTTGTCTATGATTTCGATCATATGAACTTAGACCCAGCCTTATTAAGAGGTGTTTACGGTTACGGTTTTGAAGAACCATCTGCTATTCAACAACGTGCTATTATGCCAATTATTGAAGGTCATGACGTCTTAGCTCAAGCTCAATCCGGTACTGGTAAGACTGGTACTTTCTCCATTGCTGCTTTACAAAGAATTGATGCTACTATCAAGTCCCCACAAGCTTTAATGTTAGCTCCAACCAGAGAATTAGCTTTACAAATTCAAAAGGTTGTTATGGCTTTATCCTTCCACATGAACATTAAAGTTCATGCTTGTATTGGTGGTACTTCTTTCACCGAAGATGCTGAAGGTTTAAGAGACGCCCAAATTGTTGTTGGTACTCCAGGTAGAGTTTTCGATAACATTCAAAGACGTAAGTTCAGAACCGATAACATCAAAATGTTCATCTTAGATGAAGCTGATGAAATGTTATCTTCTGGTTTCAAAGAACAAATTTACCAAATTTTCACTTTATTACCACCAACTACTCAAGTCGTCTTATTATCTGCTACTATGCCAAGAGATGTCTTAGAAGTTACTACTAAATTCATGAGAGACCCAGTCAGAATCTTAGTTAAGAAGGATGAATTAACTTTAGAAGGTATTAAGCAATTCTACGTTAATGTTGAAGAAGAACAATACAAGTACGAATGTTTAACCGATTTATACGAATCTATTGCTGTTACTCAAGCTGTTATCTTCTGTAACACCAGAAGAAAGGTTGAAGAATTAACTGAAAGATTAACTAAGGATAACTTCACTGTTTCTGCCATTTACTCTGACTTACCACAACAAGAAAGAGACACCATTATGAAGGAATTCAGAAGTGGTTCTTCCAGAATCTTAATCTCTACTGATTTATTAGCTAGAGGTATTGATGTTCAACAAGTTTCTTTAGTTATCAACTACGATTTACCAACTAACAAGGAAAACTATATCCACAGAATTGGTAGAGGTGGTCGTTTCGGTAGAAAGGGTGTTGCTATCAACTTTGTTGTTAACGATGATGTTGGTGCTATGAGAGAACTAGAAAGATTCTACTCCACTCAAATTGAAGAATTACCATCTGACATTGGTACTTTATTCGAATAATCTATTTAATCTTCAGACTATTACAGGGGCAACTCGGAAGATATTGGGATTTGTATTTCCAAAATCTTTTAGTTTCCTTTGATTTTTTCTTAAGTTAAATGTTTTATAATTTTATAAGTAATATATAGTATATTAAAAATAACACACAAATATAAATATTTCAAAACATTGTTGTGTTGCTTGACGGTTGTAATAGTTGATATAGATACTCATATCCCTAGGTCCTTATTAGTATCCTCACATTGCGGTTGTTGTAAAAATGGGAAAAGACATCCTTGCTTAAGTGATTAAAATTACCAACATGTACATCTTTCAACTCCTCATCTGTTAATGTTTGGTGTTCCTGGATTAAAGAAGAATAGACCATATGGTTAAACCAGGCTCTTTGAAAGATGGAGAGAAGTAGCCGCCATTAACACTGAATATGGAGTAAAAACAAACGAAACAAACTTTTCTTTTGAATAATTCTTCAGTACTTGAAGAGGTAACTGGAATAACCTAGTTTTACCTCATCCTAGTAAGGCTTGTACCACCACCTCAGGAGCATCAGTAAATAAAATGTCTAGACATAACAGTAAACTGGGTGGATCTGAAATCAAAAATTTTGCCATAAAGTACTTGGCCACAGGAATAAAGGTTATCACTAGAACCAACACTATTAAAAGTATGGGGATAATTGATAGGGGATTTCAAAGAATTAACCATAAAATTATTATCCCCATCTGTAAAGTGTTCAAAATTAAACCATAGTGTGCTCTTTGGTCACAACCTCGGCGGACACATTAGCCTGAACTGATGTGGAATGAGGACTAAAATCACTGACATCATAAACTGAACGTCCAACTATTTCAGAATGACCTGCTAATTGTTCGGCTGCGGTATGAGCAGTTGTTTTTTGCCACCTTCTCGGCTGCCTCTCTTAAAATATAAATCATACCGTGTCTCAACTCTTGGAATATCAAATGGTCATAAGCATGTAAGGATAATAGCATATTCTTACGAAACTTTTTAAAATAATTACAAGAAAGAGTGGAATCTTGGTGGCAATCAACAAATAGAATGTTCCCATAACACAAACTAGCATACTCTTGATTGGAAATATGAGTACCCTCGCCACAACATTTTCTTTTGCTAATTTACCTGCACGAGCTTCAGAGAACAAACCATTATCACTATTAAAAGTACGTCCAGCTTCCAAAAAAGCTTTGGCCTGGACACTTTTAAAAGCCAAGCAGTAAGAGATTGCATATTTGGAAGTGAAAGAATCAAGTTTCAAGCTTCAAGTGAAAAATAAAAAAGCTTGAAAAATTTTCGATGAGCTTGAAATTTATTTATAGTGCTTTGTACTAGAAGGAATGGTAAAATAAACTACAAGCCATAGCAAAAGTACATCGACGGTAGCATGTCAACTTTCAAAATAAATAAAAAGGACCTTTCTAGAAAAGCATTGGAAGCTTTAATCCAAGAATGTTCTCAAAATGAGAAATTACAAAATGATACTGATATTCAGATGATAATAAATACAGGGAAGAAAAAGATTGAGTTAGCTAAAGACCATGTACCACGTATTATTCCCCTGACTAAATGTAAATTAAATCATCCAAAGGATCTTAGGATATTACTTATTACTAAAGATCCTTCGACTATATATCGTGAAGCAATTAGTGATGATGATTCTTTAAAAGATTTAATTAAAGAAGTGATCTCTGTCAAGAATTTGAAACGTAGATTTAAAGGTAGTAAGATAAATGAGTTATATAGGGAGTTTGATCTTGTGGTGGCAGATTATAGAGTTCACCATCTACTACCCAAGATCTTGGGTCATAGATTTTTCTCTGGTACAAAGAAAATACCGTTTGTGATAAAGATGTCGAGACAAATTAAGCTAAGAGGTGAAAAACTGAATGAAGAATGTGATACTAAATACATTAGAGCTCAATTAAAGAATATTTCTAAGAATGCATATTATTTACCAAATCAAGACAATTGTTTAACTGTCAGAATTGGTAATATAAAGAAACAAGATGTGGATGATATGTTAAATAATGCCGTGGATATCATTCAATTCCTTGTAGATCCCGCAAAGAAACCACAAGGTGGTATTATAAAAGGTGGTATTTCCTCAATTTTTATTAAGACAGTGAATAGTGCAAGTTTGCCATTTTTTGAAGCTAGTAAGAGTAAAACGGGTGAAGGACGGAATTACGACGAGGAGTTAAAGAACTTTAAATTATGATTGTGACTTATATATATAGTAAAATGATATAGTCTACCACAAACAGTTTAACAAGATGTGAATAAGCATATTATGAGTTTGGGAAGACGAAGTTGCAAGAAGACTTCGTGAATAGTGCCCATCAGTTATTATTTTTGTCAGAAATTTTTTTTCTTGATGTCTGTTGATTCTTATTATTCTTCATTTATTGTTTCGTGATCTTTTTGCAACAGTTGCCAAGTTGGTTTATTTTACAATGGGCAAATGTTACATTCCACGATTTTTCTTCTTTGTTGTTTCGAATTTCCACGTCAGATCAATCTTTTCTTTTTCCGGTTCTTGTTGCTTGTTTTGTGACGCAGCTACAAATTCCTGTTCTTTACGCTGGTTTCAGAATTTTTTTGGGCCTTTTGGTTCCTGATTGTAGCGTAGTTTTACCTTGCATCTTGGGAGCTACACTAATAATAATACCTTCTATTTATATATAATATATATTTGTTGTTGCTTCTTTACTGCATATTTTTTTTTGCTTTTTGCTGTTTGTGACGTTTAATATTTTGAGAAGACATATATACCCCTATCAACTGAATGGTTGGTTTTACTTCTTTTATTTTTGGTCTTGATCTGATGACGATACGATTTTTTTATTAAGTTGTGGTGTTGAATAGTGGCAAGTTATGATTCGAATAAGAAAAGTACTATCACAAAAGTATTATTATTGTTTTTATTTATTACTACCTTTAATTGTCATTGGGTTAACTTATTCCCTTGATAATGATCTGATACGGTTCCATTCACAAAGTTTAAAATATAGTCAGTTGTCACAAGAAATATCACATAAATATGGTTTAAAAACAAGAAATAATTTATTAAGTGGATCCAAATTATCATCCTTTTCATTCAATGATAATGTATTAAAAGAGGCTAAATTAGAGTCTCTCAATATTCCCCGCACGAAAGAAAGTGCCACATTATTAATGTTAGTAAGAAATTGGGAATTATCTGGTGCATTAAGATCAATGAGATCATTAGAAGATAGATTCAATAGAAATTTCCATTATGATTGGATATTTATGAATGATGTACCATTTACACCTGAATTTATTGAAGCCACTACAGCAATGGCTAGTGGTAATGCATATCATGTATTGATCCCCAGTGAAGATTGGGATTGCCCTGAAGACATTGATCAAAAACTTTTCCAGGATAGGATTGACACTATGTCAGACTCAGGAATCTTGTATGGACAATCGAAATCTTATAGAAATATGTGTCATTTCAATTCTGGATATTTCTTTAGACAAGAGATATTATCAAATTATGATTATTATTTTCGAGTAGAACCTGAAGTTGAGTATTTTTGCGATTTCCCATATGATCCCTTCCAAGTAATGAGAAATAACCAGAAAAAATATGGATTTGTCATCTCATTACGCGAATATGAACAAACTGTACCGACATTATGGGAATCGGTGGAAGAGTATATAGATATTGATGATGGTGAGACAATAGATATGTCTACAAATGCATATGATTTTATAGTAGGGGATGATATTGTAGGTAATGATAGAGCCATCTATGTGACATCAAATGATTATAATATGTGTCATTTTTGGACTAATTTTGAAATTGGTGATTTAAACTTCTTCAGAAGTGATAAATATATCAATTTCTTTGAACATTTGGACCAGAAAGGTGGATTTTATTATGAACGATGGGGGGATGCACCGGTACATTCCATTGCAGCAGCATTGTTATTGGGAAAGGATGAAATCATCCACTTTGATGAGATAGGATATCATCATGCACCATATTTCACTTGTCCGATGTCATATAACATGATTTTACATCAAAGATGTCTATGTGACCCCACAAGTCCACAAAATATTCCATTACAAACATTGAGTTGCTTACGAAGATGGTGGAAGTATGGAAGCGGCAAGAAGTTCATGAATGAGGGCATGTAAATATACAGTTTTTATAGAGTAATTTATTTATTATACAATATTCTTCACTATGCAATTTTTCATTATATAAAAAAATTTAGAAGGATCAAAAAAAGAAACTGGAAGAAACTGGAATTCACAGTCATTTTAACAGAAAAGAAGAAGGTAACAGACCCCTGTAAGAAATCCTGTCGCATCCTATCTGTTCACTAATAGCATTTAATATAGAAACATATATTTATATACCCTGTGGTTTCTTCTCCTTTTTGTCTTTGGTTAGTCTAAAGTTTATTGCATCTAATACACATATATTCATCTCATCCAACAAGAAATCATGAACGGAGCCTCAAAGCCCTCTGGTAGTAATAAAGTTAGTGATCCTTTGTTAGTTAACTTAAATGCATTTAAAAATAAAGTGAAAGCTGCCCCTATAATACCTTTACAACGTTCTGGTACTATGAGTAATGGATCCAGTCCCGTGAAGAAACAAAAGATCAAAAGAGAGACCTCCTTTGATTTAACGAAAGAGGACGGAAAGGATGATGATGAGTTGAAGATCATTAAAGAAGCTAATACACCAACACCCATCGAGGTGATTTCTGATACAGATGATGCATTTGATGAAGATTCACCATCTAAGAAAGTACGTCCTGGTTCTATTGCTGCTGCTGCTTTACAAGCATCACAAAATAATATATCAAAGAGTCATGATTCGTCTAAATTACTTTGGGCTACAGAATATATTCAAAAGAAAGGGAAACCTGTCCCCATGAATGAATTAATGGATTATTTATCATTGGGCCCCAATGATAAAGTTCTTGATCTATTGAAAAAATTAGAAAAGATTCAATATGATAGTAAGAAGAATTCGTTTAAATATATTTCTACTTATGACGTTCATTCTGGTAGTGAATTAATTAAATTATTAAAAGCACAAGTGACATTCAAAGGTATTTCGTGTAAAGAATTAAAAGATGGTTGGCCACAATGTGATGAAACTATAAATCAATTAGAAGAAGATTCTAAAATTTTAGTGTTGAGAACAAAGAAGGATAGAACACCAAGATATGTTTGGTATAATAATGGTGGTGATTTACATCGTATTGATGAAGAATTTATTAAGATGTGGGAGAATGTTCAATTACCACAATTCTCAGAATTACCAAGAAAATTACAAGATCTAGGTCTAAAACCTGCTAGTGTTGATCCTGCTAGTATTAAGAGACAAACTTCTAGAGTTGAAGTCAAGAAGAAGAAGCAAAGAAGAGGGAAGATTACAAATACACATATGGCAGGTATCTTAAAGGATTATTCAAATCGTGTATGAAAAAAAATATATAATAATATAATATATGTTTCTTTTTTTTTTCATATATACATCTTATAATAAAATTCTAATTAATATACATCTTTTTTCTGTGTAAGTGATGTGGATATGTGCTACGTTGTTATGCCCCCTATTACAACTTTCTATAGTTTCTTTTCCTTCTTGGATCTCTTTTCTTTCTTAGACTTCTTGGATTTCTTCTTCTTTTTCTCTTCTTTATCTGTTTCTTCCTCTACTTTTGTTTCTTCATGGTTACGTTTCTTTGACACTTCTTTATTTTCAGTTTCTTCATTATCATATGTATACCCAGTGGCATGATGTCTTACTATTAAACCTTCCACTTTAGGTACATTTTGTCTTGGCACTCTAACTTTATCATATTGAATGTTTGGTATCTTTTGAGTCTTATTTATAGTGAAAATTTTATTAAAATTAATAGTATTCTTGCCCTTAGTAGTTGCAATATGTAAAGAATCGGTGTGAGATCCATGTGTAGTTAAAATAGCCATATTTGAATTATCTTTACTTTCTAATTCATCTAATTCAATTTGGAAATTTTCTTTATCAATTTGGAATTCAGCATCTTTATTGATGGGTAAACTTTTCAATTTTGAAATGTCCACTCCCTTAGGTATCTTAAACAACCATAATTCATGATTTTTGGCATCATCATTATTTAAAGAGACAGATTTTAAATGTTTTAATTTCTTGAAATCCTTTGGAACTTGGAAATGTGGGACATGAAATTCGTTGTGACCGGTAGTTTCAGAGTCAGAATCCGATACATATTCGTTAGATAATGCTTGTTTAGCCATTTTTAAGTGGATTTCTGGTTATATTCGATGCTATATCCACTATTTCAACCACCTCAATCCACCTTTAATGTGTGATAATTTTGCAGATTTCAATGTCATCGCCAAAAAATTTTTTCAATTTTCCCAAAATTTCAAGAAAAAAGCCCTAACAATTTTCCAAAGTGGGAAAATGTTGCCCGGTTTTCGAGAAAAAAAAGTATAAAAGGCGGCGGTTTTTTGCAAATTTGAAAACAGTTCTACACTTCTTTCCTTCAAAAATTATGTTAAAACTAACAAAAATAACAATAAATTACAGGGTTGAGAGTTGGTTAGTTGTTGTGGGAGTGAAGAGGAGGGCTGCTATTACATAAGTGTGTGATTATTTCCGTCTTTTCCCTTCTCTTCTTCCCATATTATATTAATTGATATTTCCACCCTGGCTATGATGAAAACGGTTTCTCTTCTTTCCCAGTCCGATTCGACCATGACGACATGGGTGTCTACCTCGTTTCCCCCTCGAAAGGGAAACTTTTCTTGCCAGTGTATCTAGTATACACTAATTATCAAGATTCTGAGCCTTTTTATGTTTTATTTCCTTTTTTTAATGCACGATGATGAAAACTCGGTTCCTTACATTCGCAGTTTCCACGGTAGCAGTACGCTTACGAACCCATCGTTAGTACTGTCGGTGACCGCTCTCTTTTAGAGACCTTCCTAGGATGTCTGAGTGTTTTAAAAAATTATTCTTTTCTTTATTTCTATATCGTTATTAATTATATTCTTGTTTCTTATATAACCCCAAATGGTTTAGGGGTCCATTTATCTTGTTTGATCCATCTCTTTATGACTTTTTTGGGAGGTTTTGGTGATGTCGTGGTTCCTTTATTTAATCTGTCTTTCAACAGTGCTAAATCATTTAGGATGTCAAGAGTTGAGTTCATGGGTGGGATACTCTTCTTCTTCTTTTCAACTTCTTCCTTCTGTGGCAATGTTGGGTTCATCATCTCTTGATATTTAGTTCTTTCTTTATTCATTTCATTCGCTTCATTTCCATCTTCAAAAAATTTCTTATCATTTATTCTGTTCAATATATTTTCTAATCCTATCTTAAATTTGGTTTGTTGGTCCTTAACGATACTATTCCCAGCACCTTTTCTTCTCTTATTCTTTTCATTTCTCCAATCATCATTCTTCTCAAGTGTCTCATAATTGTCTAGTTTCAATCGAATCAATTTAACAAAATTATAGGTAAACATTGTCAATTGATTTCTATTCAATATCATTATCCATTGATCATATTCAGAGATCATTTGTTTTATATTCAACAATTTTAGATTCTTTCTTATCATATATTTAAACAAATCATCAAAATTTCTGAAATGTTTGAATATCGATGCAATCTTAAATTGTTTATTTCTCTCCTTCAGTTGTATCATCTTACTATATTGAGCTAATATCCATTGAAAATATTCATGTGCAAAAGTAGAGTCTAACTGAGAAAGTAACATTGTTAATAATGCTGAATTATAATGATTCATAATGACTTCAATAAATTTAATTTTGTTCTCTGTGGTGGCCCATATTTCTTGCCATAATTTTATGTAATCATTTATCTCTTGTCTAATTTGTAACATTTTCCTTTCAGGACCTTGTAATTTCTTATTAGTAGTATCATTATCAACCATAAAATTATCGCTACTAATAACTTTCTTTATAGCAAGATCTTCATCACCACGAGATATCCATCCCTTTTTATTTTCTTTGAAAAGTGTACACATTTCATCATTCCAATCCCTCAGCAACTTATTTAACTCTCTTAGATCAATCCCTTTCACATTTTCTTCCTCTTCTTCATCCTCTTCACTAGACTCATCTAATTCATTATCATCCCAATAATGTATCCATAACCAATTCAATGCATCACGTACTGCAATCCTTAGCATATCAAGACTAGGTAATTCCCTCTCATGAGTCCCCCAATGTCTTAACTCTACAAACCAGCTACTTAACCCAACATTTCTAGCAATAGTATGTAACGGTATAGCAAATTGTGCCTTTTGATTTGGATCCAATATCCCATTAACGAATCTAATCAAACTCATTGTATAACTTAATCTAACATTCAATTTATCCACCACATTACTCTCATCTAATAACAAAGCATTAGTCAATTGACACGTGGAATCAATCACATGGGGTAAATATTGTGAACCTTTACATTGATAACTATTAACTTTCAAAATTGCTCTCCTTTGATCCTCTTTGGAATCACTATAAAACCAAGTTTTCAACTGCTCCCATTCTTGTTGATTGTACCATGGAACTACACGTGGATGGGCCATTTTCACCTTGTCTTATTGCCTCCTTGTAGTTGGTCTTTCTACCTTTCAAATTTTGCGATGAGCTTTAGTTTCAAATTCCAACTTTTTTCAATAATTTTTCACTTCTTCGAGAAATTTAAGATCTGTCAACTGGAAAGTGAAAAATCACGTAAGAGCAAGTAGTCATCAAAGGTTGATTCAATGTAGAAAGAGCAGTGTAGTGTGCAGTGGTTATCCTTTTACGGCTGAATGATGGTGAAAGAAGAGAATACCGTGAAGGTAAGGAAAAGAAATAGACCCACGGTGGTTTGTACAAATTGTAAGAGACGGAAAAGTAAATGTAACAGAGAATGGCCTTGTGATACTTGTATTAGATTGAATAATACAGATACATGTGAATATGTGGGTGTGAACCCTAATAGTAATGATTATACTGTGAAGAAGATAAAATTACAATCTCCAGATAACATACCAAATAATGAAGGGAATAAGAAAAGACTTCGAAAGATTTATCATGTGTCTACCCCAGAATTTATTAATATTATTCCCAATGGGTTTTATTTAGAAGTGAAAAGATCAGCAATAAATATGTTTGCTCAATTTGTTGATGTTTCAATGGAACATAGAGATATTTATTTGGAAATGATGACTAGATTTAGGAGTATGGCTATCAAGAATATGTCACGAAAATATGAAGCTGATTCAAAGAATAAGAAACATAAATTGAATCCCAATTTACCCAAATCATTTAAACCTTTGTCAGTGTTTGACTTCCATGAACAAATTGCCAATGGTGAGGTGTCACAAAAGAATTTAATCTGTTATGAACAACATAAGATTCTTTTTGATAAGTTTGCTAAGATGAGAAAGGATGATCAAATTAAATTCTCAGAGGATGGTGCATTCGACTTGAAAAAATATTTAATAGATCAAGAACTTTTTATGACACAAATATTACCTTTTTTCAGTGAAAGAATATTACCATTAATACCAATTTTTAATATGAATATCTTGAGAAGGGAATTTATAGCATTTTATGAAGATTTTTCCCAACATGATAGGATTTCCATCAAGAATTTCGATCATATTATATTGGCTATTATCTTTTTAATCACTTTAATCACTAAATTGTCTATCTCGAGTAGTAAATATTCCCATGTTGAATCGATGTATGGTTCAATACTTCAAATTGATACATCAAAATATTTAGCCATAATACATCATTACTTATTTCAAATGAAAATATTAAGAAAATGTACTTTAATACAATTACAATGTTTGATCCTGTTAAAATTTTATCAATGGTGTAGTCCCGAGGATGGTGATGGTTCAGATGGTCAACATAATCAAATTTTGTTGGGGACCATCATTGCTAGTGCAAAAGAATTGGGGATAAATTGGCATTGTATCAATAACGAAAATTTTTGTTTTAAAGTGTCAAGTGGTTCGAGGCCAAGTTTAATGAATATGGGATCAAATGATTATATTCAGAGTTATCAAAATATTTGGTCAATGATTATAAATTGGGATAGAAAGATGTCATTGGCATTTGGTCAAGAGTGTCTTGTCAGTAAATCTTTTATGTTTCAATTGAAAGATACTCATGCGGAAAATATTGATGCTAATTTATGTCCCAACACTTGGCATATGAAGATGTTAGGTGTTGATACTATATTATTAAAAATTAATGATTTAATTCATGACTCACCTACGAGAGTTAACATTTCCATATTAGAAGATTTAATAACACAGCTTAAGAATGAGATAAAATTGCTACGATCCTTCCCAACTAAGATTGATAATGGGTTCACCACCACGATGGCAAATAATAATTATAAATTGGATAAACTTAAATATAACCCCGCAGTGAAAGCATTAGATGTTGAATTTGATTGGTGTTTAAATTTATTAGAACTTTCCATATTACATGCTAGAATGGTTTATTATGAAAGAACTATGGATTATATTAAATTTCATGGATCATTACAAGAATTATGGAATTATCTTATTATTGTCTCCAAGAAATGTTATGATTATTTTTTCCCCATGGATGGAGATGAACATATGAATGGATTTATGAGATTTTATTGTAATAGAATTGTGGAAATTGTGAGTAATAAACTATGTGTTTTGATTCCAACATTTATCCTTAGAATTAATAGATTCCCACAATTAACTTCAGAAGATAGAGAATTAATGTGTAAATTTCTTTATCGAATTTCATCAATTTATTTCAATGAATTTGCATTTGAACATTATAAATGTTTTAAGAAAATGTTTACTGCAAAGATTAGTTATAAGATGTTAAATCGTTCTCGTGATAAAGATCTTTGGAAAAATATTTTACAATTCCTGGTGTTTAAATTGAAGAAACAGGATGAGTTAGTTAAGAATGGTGATACGATTATTTGTACTTTATTAAAAGAACTTTTACCATATTTAGGTGAATATTATCAAGATGTTACCAAAGCAGGATTTGATTATACTCACGCAGATGATTTGGAAAGGATATGGAATGAAAAAGTGATACCAATAAGTCAATATGATAATTATTTTAAATTAAATTTACACGAGGAGAGATTGACATTTTTGAAAGAGGATAGATATGCACATCAATTAAATATATTTGCATCATTTTATGATAATTCTAGTAGTGAACTTGTTGCTAGTACATATGGTGAGAAATTGTTACTAAAGGAATCTAAAATTGATGTGAATACATTCCCATTTCAAGTTGCTGCGGTGACCACATCACCAGTGAGTCCATTTGCTTATCCCGATTCTAGTAGTATAAGTAATATTAGTAGTACTACTGGAGGTAATGAAATTGATATAGACAATTTAACACAACCGATTGAATCATTTACAAATTTAGAATTTTTGAATGATTTATTTGAACCAACAGATTTCATATCATTCTTTCAATAGACATATAATATATATAGGTAGGATATATACAAATATTATAAAAATTCTTTAGCCTTTCTTGCATAAGAATGACAATCTCTTAACCATTGTCTATATTCTTTAATGGATCCAATCTTTTCACCATAGTAATCTGGTACTGGATTACTAAAACTTTGTGATGATGCATCAACTCTATTGCATTTAATATGTTCTAAGAATTCTTTATTCTTTAAATTAAATTGATTTAAAGATTTAGATTTCCATAATTTAAAGAATTGTGAACCAAAAATGGGACCAAATAGATATCCTAATGCTCCCGAGGCAATCAACCCAGCAGAGACAACGACAAGGGGATCAAACCCCATAATCATTTGTGTGGGGTCGATTTGCATATTTGATAAATAAAGCCATGAAACATTACAACCAAGGAAGGCAGTAAAAATTGATGAACCGACGTTAATTTTTCTTTGAGATCTTCTCAAATGGAAGAAATCGTTCCATGTTAAGTCATTTGAAGTATTGTTAGTATTCTGATTGGATCGTATGATAGAAGATGTGGAGAAATGGTTAGTTGTGAGGGCAATTCTGGTTAAGGAAGGTTTAACCAAAGTTTGACGTGTAAATACGGATAACATATTGAAATTGGGGCGATTTGATAGCTGTTTGTGTAGTGTCTTAATGGATTGCAATCTGTTTTTACAAAGATTCAAGGATGTTTGTTGTTAATTTCAATAATTTTTCAGTGAAAAAAAAGTTCTTTAAAGCTTAGAACAACTGGTCTCAATGGCTTACTCAAACAGTAAGGAGGTTAAAGATGTGTTACACCTTCTCGATAATGTATAATATGATTATATATTACTGAGTAAAGAAAATCTTGTAAAAAGATATAAATAAAGCGATAAATAAATGTAAAATAATTATTCAATGTTTTGATCATCTAAAGTTTGGAATGTAAATCTTGGTATCTTTTCATCGAAATCAATACCATTCTCTAATAATTTAACAAACACAGCAGAGAAATCTTGGAAGAAACGATCTTGATCTTTAGCATATTCTTCCACGATGGGTCTGTATTTTGGATCTTGTACCAAGGCCATATCTGTAGGTAACATCATATAACCCTTTGGAGAGTTATATTGCTTGTTGTTTGCATCATTAGTCTCTAATTTCCAATGTTCATTCAATAAATTGACATAGAATTCATTAGAAAAGGTATTTGATGCAGCACCCCATGGCCCCTCGAAACCTGAATTCTTTAAATGAGTCTTACCCAATGCATGAGCACCCATTAGTGTCACGACTTCACGATCATTCATATCTAAACGTTCAAAGAAATGTCTTACATAATCAGCACCATTAGCGGCATCAGGTAATCTACCATTATCTGGAGTCATATCCTCTGGCATATCAACTCTCCCCGGTCTCCAAGGCACATAAGGCCCTTGTAATTCTTGTATAGCGGTTACACCACCTAATGTATACAAATCACCATGAGAAATCCATGGGAATTGTTCGTAGATTGGTTCTAAAAACTTTTGAGCATTTTGTAGCCCCATATTTGATGGATCATTAGTCTCCTTTTGGAATCTATAAGTCCCACCAAATGAACCACCTGTATTATCATTCTTATCCCACGTACCTGAAGAATGCCATGCTAGACGAACTAATACGGGTCCATACCCGATATATTCATCATATTCATCATCTTCACGAAGTTTTAATGCGATGGCATTATAAACATCTTGATAATCCTTCTTTGTATGTTTCCCATCATATTGAGCCACATGAATGATTGGTGCACTCCCCAATAACCATTTAGAGAAACCCTTAGGGTTCTTATTATCCCCCTTCCAGTTGTTATTGACGAGATAACCGGCGGTCAACCCAGTAATCATGGCAGAAGTAGCCCATAATAAGGACTTAGAATAAAAGGATCTGCTTTGTTGTTTGAATGCAGTCCTACGTAACAATGGCAACGAGTAACGTAACGTCGACATCCTGTTGTTCTTGATGTTGTTGTTTGTGTGTGGGGAGGAGGGGACGAGAGTGAAGGGAAAGAGATTTACATGACTCCTTGAATGAATTAATTGGCTGCTTTATATACTGTGAGAATACCGGGTAGCCACAGTGGGGGCTCCACCAACGGGACATCGCAACAACCACTGAAAGAAGCAGGCAAGCCGTGGGGGATCTGTTCATGTGTATTATGTAATGGACAAGAGATGTTCTAGTGCTGGGTGACAGCATTACTAAGAGATCCGGTGTGGAGAGGGGAAACCGTATGATACAGAGTATAACTGCAGAGTAGTCCCATTGTGCTTCATCTTAAAGTATACTGTACCCAGTGACAGTGACAGTAATATCTACGTTACTGCAACTATCAATACCTTCGACCAGTTATTGATAGTGTCTTATACAGTATGTTATAGCATGTCATAGAATATTGCACTGTTTATTACACCGTGTATAGTACTCCCATAGTACATTACCGTTTATTATAGTATATTATACACTGTATAGAGCACATGTAGAGACCGTAATGGGTGTTGTAGTGTGTCTTTTACAGCATGTTGTAGCGTGTTACAGTATGTTAAACAGAGAATCTCCTCGAAGTGAAAAATAAATGCTGTGAAATTTCAAGGCGTATTGGAAACTACAAGTGACAGAGACAAATACACCCACAAAAGACCCACTTCATACCACTGCTGTCACCCCCCACAAACATGTACAGTGACAGCTTCGACCATGCAAGGTCAAACATTAAACAAAACTCCATCCTTATGAAGAGACAGTTAAATAAATTCCAATTAATGGAAGCATTAAAATTTACTTCAAACATGTTACAAGAATTAAGAAACCCTCACTGGTCTCCCAAACAATATTATGAGTTGTATATTTTGATATTCGATTCATTGACCAATTTATCTGATTATTTAATTGAGAATCATCCCAAGAAGCATCATTTAGCTGATTTATATGAATTGGTTCAATACGCAGGGAATGTTATCCCTAGGTTGTATTTGATGATTACTGTCGGGACGTGTTATTTACATTTTGAAACGGGGACCACTAGACAAGAAATTTTGAAAGATATGATTGAAATGGCTAGAGGGGTACAAAATCCAATTAGAGGGCTTTTCATCAGATATTTTATATCACAAAGAACTAAAGAATTCTTGCTCGAGACAGGGGAGGAGAAAGATATTGAAGTGATTAAATTTAATTGTCAATTTATATTGAATAATTTCATTGAAATGAATAAATTATGGGTTAGATTACAATATCAAGGGCCATTAAAGGAAAGAGATCAAAGAACTAAAGAAAGGAAAGAATTACAAATCTTAATTGGATCTCAACTTGTTAGATTATCACAAATAATTGAAGAAGATGAAGGTAAGGGTGAAGAAGATAAATATTTTGACATTTACTCTCAAGATATCTTACCTGTCTTATTGGAACAACTTATTCAATGTAAAGATACAATATGTCAAGAATATTTATTTGATATCATTTGTCAAGTGTTTCCTGATCATTATCATTATAAGACTTTGACACAACTATTAGATACTACCATTTATTTGAATCCAAAAGTTCATACTAATAAATTAATAATCACTTTAATTCAACGGTTAACAGATTATGTGAATCGTAAGAAATTAGTATCTGATGAAAATAATGATATATTTCAAATCTTTTGGAAATATATTAATGATATTCAATCCAAGAAACAGGATTTCCCCTTAGATCAATTTATTTTATTAATTCAAGATATTATTACTTTATCTTTAAATTGGTATGAAGACAGATTTGATCATATTGAATCTTTGTTTCAATTCTTATTTGAATCTTTTAAAGAACAGCAATTAGATGCTATTGATTTTAACCATTTGGATCCATTATTCACGCAGTTATTGATCTTTGACAATTTGAATGAAGGTACACTTCATAGTAATGCTTTATTTTATTATCAAATTATTATAAAGTGTCCATCATACACTAAATTATTATTAGCTTTAAATATAACCAAAAATGTTCAATTAGAAATTATTACTACTGTAGTGACAGCTTTCATTAATGATGAGTTATCCCCTAGTGATAAAGAACATTGGATCTTAAATTCAAAAGTGGAATTAGAAACTTTATTGGAATTTTTACAACCTTTAATTGATTATCATAATAATATATCCAACTCTAGTCAAGAATTAGTGGCTAAGATGTGTCACATAATATTTAATAACATAATCAAGAATAAAAAAAATACACCATTTAAAACAGTAGAGACACAATTAGAAGTGGTCTTAATTTTGAAAAATCATTTAAACAATATTAACAATACTAACAATAACTTAAACATATTAACCACATATCCATCAATTATTACAATCTTTTGGAAATTAATTAGAATGGTCAATTTTTTCAAATCTAAATTACCTAAACGTCAAGATTATTATGATAATTTAATTAAACAAATATTTAAATACGTTTCACGTTGTAATAGTGATCTTTTTGACTTAATAAATTTATCCTCTGGTTCAGACAACGAAATGACAAATGTCGTAGATATGGATACAAATATTAGTATTACTGATTTTATCTTTAAATTAAACGTGACTAATGCATCATTAGCTGATCAATTAGGTTATAATGAAATTGCATACGATTTCTTTTCACAAGCTTTTACTGTATTTGAAGAATCTTTAAGTGACTCAAAGACGCAATTCCAAGCATTAAATTTTATTACTCAATCTTTACAAAAGACAAGATCTTTATATGGTGAAAATGATGATAATTATTACAATTCTTTGATTGTTCGTTGTACATTACATGGTTCAAAACTCTTAAAGAAGCAAGATCAATGTCGTTCTGTTTATTTATGTTCTCATTTATGGTGGGCTACCGAGATAAATTCCATCGGTGAAGATGAAGAACTGGACTCACAGGGATTTTATCGTAGTGGTAAGAGACTATTAGAATGTTTACAAAGATCGTTGAGAACCGCTGACTCAATCATGGATAATGTACAAAGTTGTGAATTAATGGTAGAAATATTGAATAGATGTCTTTATTATTTTGCTCGTGGTGAAGAATTAGACACTAAAGTAACGACAAATTATATTAATGGATTGATTGAATTGATTAAGACTAATTTAAAGGCATTGAATTTAGAAGAATTAAATGATCTTTCCTTGAAAGATACCCAAGAGAACCAACCAGTGGTGACAACTCAATATGTGACAGGATTGGATGGATCATATTGGAAATTACCAGCTAGAAATGTGTCTCCAGCCATTGTTTCTCAAGCACAATTAGCCAAGGGGAAATTATCGATTAAAGACATGATTGGGATCCCCACAGATCATTTCCAGAGAACTTGTGAATATATACTGGGGCAAAGATCTTTGGATCCAAAATTCAAAGATATAATTGTGTAACTAATTAAAATATACATAATAAATATATTATATTAAATACAGAATTATTTTGAAATCCTGGTAAAGAGCATTAAACAGAAACTAACCTTTGGGGACCTCTGTTTAAACTCCTTTAAACATTACCTTTTCATAGTGATAAAGTGAAATTTAATCAATTTTTCTTTGCAAATTGGAAGAGAAAAAGATTGCTTCTAGAAGATCACAAAGAGTATTGAACTCATTTGAGTCATCTTGAAGAGTTTTGAAGCTGAAACTCTTAAACAAGAGGCTGTTGAAATAGCAGGCCTTAACAAGATATATTATCACAGTATTTTAAATACGTTTTTGTTTTCTTTTTGTTGGTTTGGTATAAGATATTTTAAAGAAGGATTTGAAGAAAGGAATAGTGATGACGCTGAAAATTATTGATGGGATGGAGAGTAAGAAGTTATGTCTCATATTAGTGACAAAATGTAATAGAGATAAATGTTTTCTATTACAAAAATTGACCAGATATATGGGATGGTTAGAAATAAAATGTGAAATCTTTAAAGATAGGGATAATCATGGTACAAGAGTCAAATTTGATACTTTGGTTAATGATGTAGTACAATGGTTTAAGGAAGAATATACCACTGTAGCTATATTGGATATACAGGATATTGCCTTACAGGGTGGGTCTCAATATGAATCTGTTCTTAAGACACATGGTATTGATACTTTATTTGTCGAATATGTTGGCGATGATGATACATCTGATGATGTTAAATGTAATAATAAACTCGTACCCACCACTAATGAGAAAGAACAATTGGATGATTCGTTGAGTTATGTTATTTTAAGAAAGGAATCGAAGGATATTCTAATTAATAAAGTTGAGAATTATCTACAAAGTAGAATAATCTTCTTCGTACTTAATATTAATATGGAAAATAAATCAATTTGGTTATCTAGACATGGTGAATCTGTTTTCAATCTGGAGGAAAAAATTGGGGGTGATTCCTCTTTATCACCTAGAGGTCAGAAATATTCACAATTACTCCCCGATTTGATTCGAAAGGAGATTGGTGATTCACCGTTAGTAGTGTGGACATCTACTTTAAAGCGGACACAAGAAACAGCAAGATATTTACCATATGAGAAATTGGCATGGAAGGCATTGGATGAATTAGATGCTGGTGTATGTGATGGGATGACTTACAAAGAAATTGAAGAAGCATATCCAGAAGATTTTAAAGCTAGAGATGATGATAAATACCAATACAGATATCGAGGTGGCGAGTCATATGCTGATGTAGTTAATAGAATAGAGCCTGTCATTATGGAATTGGAGAGACAAGAAAATGTACTTATTATTACTCACCAAGCGGTGTTGAGATGTATTTATGCATACTTCATGAATGTGCCACAAGGTGAGTCACCCTGGATGACTATCCCCCTTCATACATTAATTAAATTGACTCCAACAACAGATGGTGTTAAAGTAACTAGAATTAAGACAGATATCCCAGCAGTGAGTACTTATAAAGAAAAGGGATCAAGTGATATTACAGATGCACCATCAAAATTATCATCAAAATATGCAAACATTTTAGAAGAAGTATCTAACATTCAAAAGATATAGTTCAAGATTTAGCTAAACATCTATGAAAACATATCAAGGATATCTGCAAGAAAATATAACATCAGCTAATATGACCTCAATATTTTCTGTGTAGTCTCACTATGTGGTATTTGCGGCAATTCTAGGAGCTATCAATTCAAACATGTTACTTCAATTTCTCTTGGTGATATAATACCAACTTTTGCTTCTTATGTCATATACATTGACAAACATATAGACGATAGCCGAAATTGTGTGGATTGTGGAACTATCCTGTTACCATTCTGTGCTGGCGTATCAATCTAATTCTCATGACAGATTCTAAAGAAATTATATTAATTACTTGTTGGAACGTATCATCTCTCGGTTTAACCCACCTGTTGGTAAAACTGATTTCAAGAAGATTGGTAACCCATTACCAGGTATGCATAATGA